>JADRCO010001545.1:0-18600 GCA_021464525.1 Rhizophagus sp. LPA8_4_AMF | reverse complement strand
CTCTATTAAATTTTTTACGGCGCTATTAAATTAAAAATGTAAAGGTATCATGTTTGTGTAACATCTCAAAATCTAAATATGTAGTGCGTACTCATGTGTTAAATAGTTATATAATTATATAATTAAATATTACACAAAACCATAATGCCTAATTTTGATTTGTGATTTGATTTTTACCGTCACATTATTTTAAAAAAATCATTTTTTAAGAAAAATTACAAGTGATCGGCAAAATGATCGACATAGTGATAAAACGGAAAGCCTGCTATGCTACCCTTTGGTTTGATTTTATTTTCTATTTCAATTAAAATTTGATTTATTGCCACTTTTCATCATTAAATATATTAATTAAATCTTATACGTAATATAAATTTTCTAAATATAAATATCATGATTACTATTCGCAACTATTTAAAATCATGTAATATGATGTAATTTTGGCCAATTTTAACTTTAATTTCGATTTTAGGCCTCCAAATTTTAAACGAGTAATAATTTTATTCTGAAATTCTTGAATAGATATAGCATATGGAATATATAGAACATCTGTTTGGCATTCATTAATAACTGTATTATTATACTAAAATAAATAAATTATTAAATATAAATAAATTGTAAATTATATAAATATGCAATTATGTAATAATAAATGTAAAACCTCATTGAAGTATCTATCAAGTTTATTTCAAAAAATATCAAATCTTAAACCATAAAATCCATTATTAGTTCTTAGATTAACTGTTATTAAAAGATCTTCTAATAGCATCATAAGTCGTAAACTTTCTTCCATTTCTTTACTTATTGGATTATTTGCTAGTGAAACATTACCAGTTAAATTATAATACAGCATTTTTAGAACTGGTTTTGAAAGATGACGAATTAGAGAATACTACACAATGAAGATTTGATCAATTTTTTATAATTTAAAAACTATATTCTATGATACAAATAATATTTATAACTTGCCTTTTTAATTACATTTTTTCTCATTTGTCTAGTACAATATATTGGCTTGGTATGGTATTATTTATACAGGTAATCATTTGTACTTTAAGAGTTTTATAACATTTGTTTATTTTTTCAGTATCAGGTGCTCTCTATATAAAATTAAGTGTTCCAAGATAATTATCATAAAGATATTTAAAATAAATACAAATGATTTTATAAAATTTGATAATACTACATGCTGATTTAAAAATTTATTTTACCTATATATTCCTGCAGGTACAGTTAATTGAAGATTACAAATAAATCGATATTTATTTGTAGGTTTATTTGGTATATATATATTGATTAAGGTCAATGAAATCAAATAATTCTTTATTAATAAGATCAAAATTTAATTGAAAATATTTGAATCAATATTTTCATTGCATTTAGGAATAAGAACAATATTACAGTTGGTAGATGATTCGTGTGCTAGATTTTCACTATTATGAAGGCTTCTCATATTAATATTAGTATATTCAAGATGATTAGAATATTTTTTCATTATAGATGTTAAATCAAAGATATTTGATATAATTTCTTGCCAATAACCCTTTGATACCCAAAGTTCAGTTAATGAAAGTTCTATAGAATTGACTAATTGAAAAATTTCTAGGCGCATCAATTGTATTTTTTTCTTTTTCATTCTTTAATAATATTCATTATAGACTCCATTTTGTTGATATACCAAAAGTGAACTAAATAATAATGGAAGGTGGCATCTTCTTGAACGTAATTTTTCTAAATGTAGGTCTATATATCAAATAGTCTTCGTTAGATACTCAATAAATCATTTTCCATAAGTAGCATAATTACCATTATACCAACCAATACCTTTACTCTAAAAAAGTCAAATAATATGATTGTATAATAAAATATCATGTGTATCTACATGTTTTTGCAATAGAAGTTGAAGCCTATAATTTATTAGTCTTGTGAAAGCATTAGAAAAATTTTTTGGTGATGATAAAGATGCATCAATATCATTTTGAATAAGACTGTATTTGAGATATGTAAAATTTAACATTTTCATTAATAAAATTTTGCCTTCCAATCTTTTGTCTATTAATACTCAAGGTCTAGTACTTGATTTAACTTCAACTTTTATATTATAGTGAAAATATTTTTCAGAAGTTAATAAATTAAATAAAGTTGAAAATAAATCATTCTTGTCCACTTCTTTAGCTAAAGATCCAGTTAAAATTTTAGTACTTTCATTAACTTGAACGAATACAAAAATAATTTTTATATTCTTTTTTAAGTAATGTCATGTTATGTAAAACAAAGTTGCAAGTACATATCTTAATAAATGCGACTTGAATTTTTATACTAATATAAAAAAAATTAAAGTTCAAATATTTATGTTACATTTAAAAGTAATATGAAGATCGAAATCATATGTTGTAATATCACGTTTTTATTAGTTAGTTGTTCAATCACGCGATCTTATTTTTTTCTGATTTTTCCAAAAAATTGGGGAGGGAGGTAATGTAAAACAGATAATTATAGTGGTTTAGCCAAAATAATAAAAAAAAACATTAATAACATTCTTGTATATAAAATATTAAAAAAACCCCTTCTTTCTCTCCTTAATTACCTTCAGATTCATGCCAAAAGGTGCATTTCTACAAAATAATAAAAAAAAGAATATTAATAATGTTCTTGTATATAAAATATTAAATAGTCCCTCTCCCTTCCTCAATTACCTTCAGGTTTATACTGAAAGGTACATCCCTATAAAATAATAAAAAAAAGAATGTTAATAATGTTTTTGTATATAAAATATTAAAAAAAATCCCTTTCTCTTTTCTCAAATACCTCCAGGTTTGTGCTGAAAGGTGTGTCCCTACAAAATAATAAAAAAAAAGAACATTAATAACGTTCTTGTATATAAAATATTAAAAAAGGTGTCTACCTTTTAAAATTACCTCTGGAAGTCGCAAAATAATAAAAAAAATATTAAAATGTTTTAAACGTTTTTTTTAAAAAAATTATCAGTAAATTAGATCAGTAAGTCATATGAATGGTACTGAAGCTACAGGTACATACCATAATGGCGTAACTAATAAACTGAAGTTTTATTAGTTTTTTTTTAAAAAAATGGTTATGAATTACTGAGCCAGCTCGCAAGGCAGCTTGAGTCTTCTGAGCTAAACTACTTTATGGCTTGAGCTTTTTGAGCTAAACTAATAATTGGCTTAAGCCTTTTTCAAGTCAGCTTGCAAGCCATCAAGCTTTTTTTAATATAATTCAGCCTGGCTTGACTTGAAAAGTTCAAGCTAGCTCGTGAGTCAGCTCAGTTCATACAGAGCTTTATTTATAATATCATTAGTAATAGACTTAATAATATTAGTACCAAAATCTTCCAGTTTTTTTTCAAATCACTTTATCTTTAAAGGTTATCATTTTTATATATTTTTAAAATTCAGATGGTTAATTTACATTTAAAATATTTCATTATAGTTAATTCAAATAATTAATTTAAAAAAATATAAATAGTAATTAGTTTAATTAATTATTGTATTCTTTAATCTAATTGTTTTTAATTAATTTATTTTATTTTTAACTTAACCTTTAAGTTAATATAAGATTAAATTAAAAATAAAATCTGAACTAAATAATATAAAAATATCTAAAAATTAGATTAAAGAATACAAAAATCAATTAAATAATATATAAACTTAAGTAAAATTATTAAATATATATTATAATAAATCTCATCTTTTTTTATAGCTAACATTTAATTACCATTTATACTTTTTTTAAATTAATTATTATTAACTAGAATGAAATATTTCAAATGCAAGTCAACCATCTGAATTTTGTAAAAACCTTTAAAGAATAATAAAAAACTTGATTTAAAAAGAAAATGTATGAGGTATTTTAGAATTGCTTATGACTGAAAATAGAGATTATGCAATTATTCTGAATTATTTTCTTTACATTCTAATTACCTATAATCAATTTAATAGTTGTTTAATTTAAACTATTGATTACAAGTTCAGTTGTTTATTCACTTAAAAAAGAATCTAATACTAATTCATATTTATTTAAAAGAATATATTCAATAATCTAGAGAATGAAAAAATCCCTAATATAATTGGCTTGAAAGATTTTTTAATAAATTAACCTTCAAGTTAGAAGAAAAAGACAAGTAGCAACAATTTCTAGTAAATGGAGTTATAACTGCTACATTTTTCTTATAGATTATTCTTATTTCTCATTATTAACTCTTAATATATATAGGAATATAGCTTAAAGAGTCTCATATTGTTTTATTCTTCAATTGTAGTTCTAGATGCATTAGTAGCTTTCCTTTATTTTTTTGCATTGTTAATATATTACTAGTATTAATGCATTATGGTTCCTGTGATACTTATGATAATTCCAATATTACAATACCTGTAATATTAATGATAATTATGGTAATTATGATAATTCCAATAATTCAAATAACTATAATATCTGTAATACTTATGATTATTATAGTATTTACAATAATTTTGATAATTCTAATAATTTATTGTCTTGTCATAGGTATCAGTATTATTGATACCTCTTATCCAGTAGTACTGATATTAGTCCTGTATTTGACTCAGTTGATTTTCTTAATTTTTGCAATAATGGAGAAACTGATTTGTTGGAAAATATAAGGTAGTTATTTCAATGTATATGTACCATTGATTCCTAAAAAATGTTGGTATAATAAAGAAATTCCATTAAAAAAATGAGCAGTTCTTGATTTCAGACATTATTCAAATAAGTAAGAGCCTAAAACAAACTTTTGGTATATACTCTACTTAGATAATTACAAAAGTATTACTATCAAATGCTATCTAAGATCATGATGTTACATATTAACAAAATTAATATAAGTTTATAAATATTTGATAATTTATTACAATTATTTTATAACAAACTTTGATATGATTATTTTATAGTTTATTTTATAATAAACTTAATATATCAAATGTAATCGTTAAAAGAATGAAATTATTAAATATATGTTAAAAATTAAAAGATTTAAGTTAAATTCGTAATCATAATGAAACTAGAAACATCATTGATAATCGTGTTACATCTGATACTAAAATCTCATTGGCCATTACACGCGGCATGGCAGAAGGTATTAAAAATATAACAGATAATATACAGTTGATTACCAATTAGCGAATGAATTTCGAAACACTATCAGCTATTAAATCCACGAAATTCAGAATATTAAGATACAAATAATAATTAAAATATTAAATTGAATTAAAAAAAAAAAATGTTTAATGAATAAATGTAAACTTATTTTATTTCAATCTCTTTACAATACTAAATCTTGTTGAAATCACTTACATACAAATAATTTCTTCTTTGATTTTAATAAAAAAAAAAAAACTTTTTTATATTCATCACAATAATGGAATGATACCAATATATTACATGTAGAAATCTTACATTCTTGCATAGTTTCTGGAGAAGCAGAGGGAGCAGACGACTGAGTTTAATAAGTTATAAAAATTTCATTGATTATTTTTTTTTTTTGTATAAAAACATCAAAAAAACTCATTTTAATTATAAGCCAAATATTATTAACCGTAGCCTGAGAGAATTATATATTATAGGAACCGCAGCATGAATAAAGATTGTATATTAAAAATAATCTCGCTAACAAGCAGGGATCATATTAATGCATTTGGATCACCAAATCGTGCAGTTTAAGTAGATTGCATATAATTAAAATAATTTTTCTTTTATAATTTATATATTTAATAATAATTTGATAAGAAACATGTCTTTCTTTTAGAAATTTTAAAAAATTGGCATTTTTTTATTAAATTTATTATCTCATATGTATTTTATAAAATTATATTTTTTGATATACACTATATACAGTATATGATACACTATATAAATATACAGTATGCAAAAATGTAGTGTCTATTATAACCTGAATAATTTCTAATTTTCAGGAAAAAAAATATTATTTTTATATAAACGTGGGAGTATGAGTTAAATTTAATAATTCAGTCCACATCGGACTGCACTATAACCGATATGACTGTACTCAAGAAGATCGTCGGACTGGACTCCCGATGAATTAATTATATTATTGATTTTTTTCGTATAAATAAAAAAAAAGTATCAAAAAAATATATATATATATCCATTTAGGGTTACCCGAGAGAAAATATACTTTAAATATATTATTATATTATGATATTCATTTTTATATTATATTATTATATTATTATATATTAATAATTAAATTAGATGCAGTTATTAGTGATCTTAGTTTAAAAAAAAAAAATTAAAAATTTAATCGAAGTTACTAAACACGTGATAGATAATCTGTCGATCAGATTCGTTTTTTTTGTTTCAGATAAAACCACCTCGCAAATTTTTTATGATTTTAAAGTTCATTGTCGGAGATTATTGGATTTTCTTTTAGTGCGAATGTCAGATAAGACCGCTTATTTAAGGCGATAAACATTTAATCCCTTTCAACAAACATCGCTTTTTTTTTATTAATGATGATTATCAAAAAAAAAAATTCAATTTTGATTAAAAATTTTTATTATTTTATTTTATTTTATTTTTTTAGAAAAATGAAAAGAATTTTTACAAAGGCTTTATTATTTATTATTTTCATAACCTAATAATCAATAAAAAAACCCAATTTTAAATTTTTTAAATTTTGTTTTAAAATAAAAATAAAGAGAAAAATAGTGAACAGGTTGAACTATGAATCATATTAAATAATTTTAGTTTACACTCTTGTTCTCTTATAATTTATCATTCTCATATATAATTTTTTTTAAAAAATTTTTTTTTTTAGTTCCATCAAATTATCCCCATCAAATTACCCGTCCCCGAGATTATTCGCCAATTAATGTTCGTGGATGATGCTGTGTTTAACAAATTTTTTAAAAGGGGGTATGTATTGAAAAAAAATGAAAGATATACGAACCCCAAATAATAACGATTAAAATAAAAAAAGAGAGAATCGTAAAAAAAAAACATTCAAAAAAAAATTTTTTTTTTTTTCTTAAAAAAAAAATTTTTTATCTATTAATCAAGATTTTGCATTTAATTCTTGTTTAACCGGTTCAATCTCATCATTGGTTTTTGACCTGGTATCTTTCTTTGCATCTTGTTGTGTTGTGTTCAATTTTGTCTTTAACTCCTCAATTTCTTTATGTAGACGTGCATTTTCTTCAAGCTTCATAACATTTAAGCTTAACTTGGTGTTCAATTCATCAATTTCTTTATTTAGTCGACTATTTTCATCTTCTAGACGAGTAACCTTTTCTTCAAGGTCAGCAACATACGCTTTTTTCTTTCGTCGGCATTCTTTAGCAGCAACTCGATTACGCAAAAGTCTACGTTGTCGACGTTCATCATTGGTAAGGTTGCGAGTACTAACGGCACGTTTATTACCAGAATTATCCTGAGGCTGTGGTGTCGGTGCCTGAGATTGAGCAGTTGCTGCGGCATTGCTCAAAAATTCTTCCATGTTAGAATGAAGCGTAGGGGAAAGATCATTAATTGCGTTTTGTTGGTTCGGGATTAGGGGTGCAACTGCAATAGGAGAATTCATTGAATTTACAGAATTTGCAGCAGCAGTCAATACATCATCAAACTGTGGATTTGACAAAATTTGTTTTGTAGACTCTGTGGACTGACCTACTACATTTTGGGCTACAGAAGAAGGTACACTTGATAAAATAGCTGCGGCATTTGCCGCAATGGCAGTAGGATCGGTAGTTTTTAAATTAGCATTTTCGATTTGTTTTTCTGATGATTTTTTTGATCCTTGAGTAGCTTTACGTTTGGCGTCACCTTGACTAGAAACGTCAATAGGAGCAGTTCTCTTGAGTGATTTAGTAGTGTCGTCATTTTTATTAAATTTTTGTTCTAATTTATTTTTACTTGCTGTAACTGTTGTCGTAGGTTTAACTTCTTCAACAGTAGTAGTCTGACTTTGTTGGTTTGTTGACTGTAATTCTTGTGGCATCTTTTTAACTTTTTAAATGTTTGTCAGATGAGCTTAAGGTTGATATATAAAAAGTAAAAGTGGCGTTGTTACCACAAAATTCTCTTGTTAAAAAGGTTGTGTATAAAATATCCCTTTTGAAAAAGATAAATATTAAATATGATAGAAATCGCGTGTCGTCGTTTTTTTTTATTCAAGGTTGGACGACATCGGTTTTTTTTTTTGGACGACGTCGCTCTTTAAAGGTGACGGCAGCAAAAAAAAGGGAGATGACGATGTTTAACTAATTTCCAACGGGTATTATAGTATAAATGTTGCTGTAATTTTATGTTGTGTGAGGGAATATTAGGGGTAAAATTCGGTTATGGAAAAGGATAACTGCGGGAGGGCTGAGTTGGTGATACAGTCCAATCAATGGCTTTCTGATCACAGGTTATGATAATCTTGATGATGAAATAATTTGAACATGTGATGTAATTTTTTAGCCTGACATCATGATGAATAACGTTCCGTGCAAAATTCACAAGATAATGATTACAAATTTTAAATAAAAAATATATCTAACGAATAAAAAAAAATCGTAACGCCCGGACCTTTTTTTCTATTTGTTACTTTATTTTACTGATAGGGCTAATTTTTGTTTTTTTTTTAAAAAAAAAAAGCCATTATAAAAAAAAAATGTTTCGACCCTATTTACTAGTTGATCGAATTAGCTGATTTTCAATGAATTATGCTTTTGGTATATATAGAAAAAGCAATTTAATTGGTTTTAAATTTGTAACATAGCCATATAAGCCATTCTTATGATAATAAGGCTTGTATTTTTGAAAAATTCCGGATCGTAATCATCTGCATCTTTAGGAAAATTCTAAAAAAAACGAGATATTAGTGAATTGCTATTGAGATTCACAGTTATTTGAGTATTTTTTTTTTTTTTTTGATCATTTATCAATCATTTTAAAATACAGTATAATTTTTAAAGTACTATTTATAAATTTTATTATATCAAGTATCGTAAAAATTTTTTTATTTTGTAACCTGTAAGAAATACCCTTATTATTTTTATGTATTCTATTTATTTAGGACAAAAACTCATTTATTTAAAGAATTCGCTCATAATTACAAATACTAAAATTAGACATCATTTGCAGGACATTTTAATATTTTAAATTTTAAAAATAAGTCTATTATTTAATCATAATGCTTCCTATATAAGTTTGGCTATATATAGTCTAGATAAAATATTTAGACATTTATTCAGGTATAAAAATCAATATCATATAATAATTTAAAGAAATTTTTTAAATTTAATTAAATTTGGTTTATAATATGTATTTTTTTTAAAAAAAAAATTTCAGTGCCTCTATTTTAATATTATATTTATTAAAATGTAATTTTTTTATATTTAAAAATAATGTATTTTAACTGTATTCATAAATATATATAATTGCTTTACTAATACTAAAACTTATAGAGTATTACTTATCTGTCAATCTGTAATAATGTAAAGAGCAAGCAGATTCTTTACCAAAAGGTAAAAGAGTTTTAAAATAATAGGATTAGAAATTAATTTTGTATAATATTAGAATAAAAAAGTTAAATTACTATACTATTTATTTATTTATTTATTTTTTTTTCCTTTTTTCTTTTTTTTCTGCAGTACATGATATAATTTATTAGAGTTAATGTTATAATTTACAAATTGTGTAATTACAAGCTATCTAATATAATTAATTATACCATCATCTGTCATCTATAAAGACCTCTTATGTGCACTGTTAATGGATGTTGTCTCTACACAGGTAAGAGTGCATAACAGCACTCTATCTTAGAGGAACCTCTCTGTGGTCAAAGAGATATAGTATCTAAAGACCTGCTATACTACGAATTATGCTTTAAACCCCTATAACCCTATACTGGAACTGGACCTTTAATGATAAGAGAAGAAATCACATCTTTACAATGATGGAGATCAATGCATTTCCTATTATATGCATCTAACTGATATAAGGTACAGTGATTTGGATTAACTTGAAATTGAAACTGTTTAAAATCTCTTTTCTTTAATGGCGTGATACTATTAGCAAGTTTATACATAATAAATGCTTTATATCGAGGGACCTAAATGAGCTTTTGAAAATAAATAACTATACTATTTATTAATATTTATTTAATTTATATTTTAATAAATACAGCTCCATTTAAAAAATATTTAAAAAAAACCTACATAGGATGAATGCTGGGAAAGGGAACCAAATAAACAATAAAATCCATTGCCTAATTGGTCTTTTTTTCCAGTACTCATCACTTACTCATCTAATATATAAAATATATAATGAAAAAAATATCATTCATATAATTAAATATCAAATTTTAAATGCCAGTTAAATGATTTTTAATTAATAATTCTTTTTTGCTTTTTTTTATCCTAAATAAATAAGTATTCCTTTATTACTAACAGAATTTTTAACTCAAATTATATAACTGGTATCTATTTCTAGATATCATACCAATTATTTTACCAATCATTTCTAAAAAACATTTTTTTTAAAATAAAATTTAATATAAACTTCATATAACCTTTAATATAAGAAAAGATCTATATTTAGAAATCAGGATTTTTAATATTATACATATGATTTTACTATAAAAATTCAATCTATTATGAAAAGGTATTTATATTATTATACTATAAAATAACTAACGCAATACTTTAGTAAAATTATTTGTTCTTATTTAAAAAGGTAGTATTTTTCAATAAATCCAGTATTTTACCAAATTTTACTAAAAGGAACATAAGCTATATCTATATATTATACAAAATTAGTATATTAGTTTGTAAATTATAATCTTTAAAAATTATCAAACTTTATAAAACTTATCTTTTTCTTTATTAAATATTTCTGGAATATATATAAGTAAAATTAAGAACTAATGAAGTAGATGTTTTTTTTATAATTTTTGTAAAACCTCTAAATTTGGCATTATAAATCATTTATTATAGTAATTAAATTCAGCTAATTAGAATCTTTTTGATTAACTAGTAAAATTAAACTATTCTTATATTATATTCTTCAAATTATAATATAATTTATAGATAATTTTATTTGCTTTACAAATTTATATAATATCTTATTAAAAAAGGTTATAAATACTATTCTTAGAAGTTACTATTTAAAGTCAAGTTTAATTACATAATTTAACATTTTAAATAAGTTAATTTTTTATAAGCTAAGATTAATATAAATATAAAAATTATAGAATAAATATATTTTAGTTTACTTTACAAATTTACTTAAAAATAAAAAGTTAAATTTAAATACTATTTTTGACTTTATATATGAATGAATAATCTTTGCCAATTATATTTAAAAATTAATACCAAAAATAAAAAAAATATAAATAGGATTTAAAACCCTATGTTATACTTATAGATGCCACCTAAATCCCAAAATCAATTTGAATATATAATAAAAATACCAAATTATTTTGGCACTTTACTTAGTAAATTATACAGTATATAAACTAAATGAATTTATATATCCCAAAATAATTTGGATAGCATAGTTATGCTATATGTAAATTTGTACAGCAGATTAAAATATATATATTATATAGGATTTAAAATTTATACATATCTGCATATGTATACAGTCGACCCTCTTTAAAGGCAACCCTGTATAATCACATCATATAAATCCTTCATTATAAGCACACCTTTCATAAGAACTAACATATATTAATGCTATATAAAAAACCCCTCTATAATCACAAGGTTTTATAGTCACATCCCTTTGGAACCAATACTTAGTAATACTATATAAAAATCCCTCTATATAGGCACTATTCACTATAATCACACTTTTTATTTTTGGTTCCAAGGGGTATACCTGTAGAGGGGGTCGACTGTATACTTATTACATGATTTATTTATATTAATTAAATTTAATTGATTGTATAATTTAAATAATTAATAATTGATCTTTTTTGATTTTTAAAATATTTTTTTATGAATTTTTATAACTATAACCAGCAATGATGATTACTGGTGACTGAAATTATGATGATCAACCAGCATTAAAAAAATATCATGCTGGTAAAAATTGATAATTCTGACTAACGGTGATGATAACCTCTGATGATTTGAAATAAAAACCTTTTTTTATTATTATTGTTTTTATATTCTTTTTAATCAATTTAATACTTCTAAAAAATAAAATGAACTTCTAAAAATAAGAAGTAAATATTTTTTTACTTTTTTTCATTTATTTTATTTAAAAATATCTCTTAATATTCTTTAATTATTTTTTTGCAAGAATATCTTTCTAAAAACAAATTGAACTCTTAAAGATAAAAATAAAAAAATAAAGTTTTTTTTTCATTTATATTATTTAAAAATATTTTTCAGTATTCTTTTAATTATTTTTTTTATAAAAGATAAAATAAACACCTGGAAATAAAGAGTAAGAAAGGGAAAGCTTTTCTTTTATTTATTTTATCCAAAATATTACTAACATTTTTTAATTATTTTTTTTTGTAGAAGTACTTCTTGAAAATGAAATATTATATCCCAAAAATAAAAAATAAGTAAATAACAATAAAATCAAAGTTCTAAAGCAAAGAATAATAAGATCAAAAGATTATCACATTTTAAAGATAAAGAACATATTTGAAAAGTAAAGATTAATGAGATTAAAATGTAATTATGCTTAAAAATAAAAAATATATTTTAAAATAAAAAAGATTAAAAGAAAAAAAAAAAATAATGAAAAATAATTAAAATTAAAAGAAAATGGAAAGAATAATGAAAAATAAAAGGGATAATAAAAATGAAAATATAATAAACAATCAATGAATGGAAAACTTTTTCTAATGATCTTCTGAATAATAATTTCGCACAGAAAAAATTTTTTATTTTTTCACAATATCCTTTATTAATATATTTGGAAGTAAGTCAAAACTAATAATAAAAGAATGACTAGAGTATCTTTTTTATACTTGTGATTTCAAACTTCTAAAAAACTTTGAAGAAAGTGAAAAATAAAGTCTTTTAGGCGTAACTGCTCTTTTTTTAAAGCAGTTTTCATTGATAAAGACAAGCACCCTTTATTCTCTTTTCTAACCATAAAAGATAACCCCTTTTACAAGAAACAGTCAAAACAGATATTAAAGGAGAAATATGGAACTACAGTTGAAGACTATGAAAAGACTGCTGATCCTTCAAGGTTCAACAATAGCTATGTTAAATCCATTCTATACAATACCATCATAGAGGTTCTTCTCTTTTTCTATGCCAGAAATCTGAAAAATATACTGATGGACAAGCTTGGTGATACAGATAATGATGATGACCCTAAATATAGAAAGCTTACTACTACACCTATCCCTGACGCTAGCCTCAGTATGATAACTGCAAACAGTGATGAGCACCAATCAATAAATGACATAACACCTATTAACAAAGAAGATTTGTTTACTCCTGTGATGTCTAAATCAAAAAGGAAACATGAGAGAAAAAAAATCAAGGCGCTAGCTTCATATACAACCAAACAATAATGTACTGTAATACTAGACAAATAAATTGCGTCTTCCTCCACTACATCATATGATAACACTTCATCTAAAGGTAAGAAACCTGCTACTATTATTATTGATACCAAACTTAATGATACTAAAGATCCTACTTTGAAGAAAGGAATCAAAGTGGCCAAAACTGGTAAACAGGATGCAAACTTTGTAATTACTGGATACAAACCTGTAGATCCTGCCATTGTGAATATTTATGATATTATCATTTATGATGTTCTAGTAGCTTGGATTATACATTACCTCCTGCAGCAACTATCTGTATGGCAAAAAACTATTTCAATTAACTGTAAGATGTAGAAAAAGTATTTTATAGTATGAATTAAGACTAAGATATTTGATACCGCATACCAAGCCTTTGATTGCAACACTTGGGTTGCACTTCTTGGAAATTTTTATGTAAGATGATTTTCAGCTTTGTAGAATCTGAAAGAACGAAAATGATGAGAACTCTTTCAAGTAGTTATATATGATGTTCCAGCATCAATGACCTATGATTCCTTATGAATTGATGGTAATGTCCACCCCTTCCTTAGAGAAGTCAACATGAAAGCTTTTAAAGTAGTTAAATTTTTAGATAGCACTACCAAGTTAATCATCTTTTTCGAATCATGAAACAAACTTACCTCATTAATCAGAAAGCAGATTGCTTGGATAGATCAGGAACTCAAATAAACTCACTATGTTACTCTTATGACTTTTACTAGTAAGAGGAAATCAAATACTAACTATTTCTTACCAAATACTAATCAACTGAAGAAGAATCTAAAGACTATAGCTTCTGGATTAAATACCATACTAATTACATCAAGAACTTTGAGTAAGAAATTGCACTCTAATTTGAAAGACAAAGAAAAGAAATCTAAGACTTCTTTAACTAACAAGGTTTCCAATTCTGAGTCAAAATACAGCAAATGGGCTTTGTATGCAGAAATTAATTCCTTAAAAATTCTTAGAGAAGATGTTCAAAAAGCTTATCTAGAACTGAACTGTTCTTGCCACCAGCCATTTTTTTAATATTTTATTGGTTTAATGGTAGACGGTTGTAGTTTAGCATTCTCTGAGACATTCCTTTATTTTTTTCTTTTGCTTTTTTTTTTAGTCTTATTTTCTTTCGATATTTTCTTTATTTGTTTTTTAGATAGAATATTTTCTTTTTTATTTTCGTTTCCTTTAATTTCATAGCATATCTTTGGCATTCCTTTAACTACAAGACCTTGTAGGCTAAGAGCATCCTGGTTTACCCTATGGGTTACTTGTATAGGTAAATAGAAGCAAGATAGTGCATATGTAAGGTCTCTTCAGAGATGATGAGTAATTTATTGAGTATTTTGATAGTATAGTTGAGTAAAGAGCTTTTAAAGGTCTGCATTGAATTTATTTTGACTTACTAAACTCAATAAATGTATTGCTTTATAAAAAAAAATATATAATAAAAGGAATAATAGAAAATAAAAAATAATCATATTCACCAATTTGCAGAATTTGCAGATCATCAACTGTGTGGTGCAGTACCAAATAAAAATTGATCAAACTGTTTCTAAGTGAGAAAAATGAAGCCAAAAATATATAAAAGAACTCTTGAACCCTTTCACAAAATTTCCTTTTTAATTTGAAACTAGTAAAATCATTTCTAAAAGTAAAAAGAAAGATATTATGAAATTAGTTTATTAAAAAAAGAAAGGATTAAGAAAAGGGAAATAAAATTAAAAAATTTAGAATATTTAACAAAAAAATTAATAAAAAATAAATAATAATAAATATTAAAATAGATTTTAATCAAAAGCCTGGTCAGTATATAACTTATATCCATTAAAATATTATTATTTATATGCAGAATCATTTATTATAAGATTTTTTTCAAATATTTTCATTGACTAAATAGATTTTTTTTATATTCCATTAAAAACAAAAAAAAAGAAATAAAAAAAGATAGTTACAGGCTATATTTAATGTAAAATAACTATCATGTATGCTTGCAAAAATTCTTAACTTATCTAACATAAAAGTTGATAAAAAGTTGATAGGAAATTTATAAAGAGTTTACAAAAGAAAAAACTTTTTATCATTAATAAAGTTGAAGTAATTTCTCAATATCTACATCATATAATCATATAATATACATGTGATTTATTTTGTAAATCTTAATTTCTATAAATTTTATAAAAATTTTTAATTTAGGCTAATTTTGTTAATTCTGAAAATCAGCAAATATGTAAAAAAGAGAAAATAAAGTAAGTAATAAAAAATGAAAAAAAAATAATTAGTATTATTTCAGTAGAAACAAATAAAAAAAAAAAATATATAATAAAATACTAAACTACAACTAAAATTTACTATTTTTAAAAACTTAACTTTATAAATATTCTCAGTATAGTAGAAAGTTGGATTTAAAAGGAAAAAACAAAATTAACAATAAAAAAAAAAGATATAAACAAATTAAAGAATCCTTATAAAAAGTATTTATACTTAAATATACTTAAAAATTATTAAAATATACTTAAAATAAGTATCAATTTTAATTTGCAATATACTTATAATATAAATATTAAAAATACAATTAAATTTACCATTTATAAAAAATTCACTTTCAATAAAATATCACTGTTATAGTAAAAAGTTGTACTTATACAGTCAAACCTTTATATAATAATATGTTACTAGGATTTATATGAAAAAATTTAAAAAATGTTATTATATCAAATTATACCGATATTTATATATACTCACATATAGTGGGAATTTAAAATTTTATTGGTATATCAAATTTTTAATATATCAAATATTGGTATATTGAGGTTTAATTGTAAGTAGAACTATATTTCATACAAATCAATTTGTGATATAGTGTAACTCTAATTGATCTTAAAGAGTAAAAACATTTTTTGCAAATAACTTTTGATCTAGCAGTCTGATTTTTTTTATTTTGATTGAGGCAATAAGAGCAGAACTTCAAATATCTTTAATATAAATCATATTTGAATTTTTGCAGATTTGACCAAATTTAGTTTAAACTTATAATTTAAAGTTTTAGCAAATTAAGCCAAGTTTAAAAAATGTCATATTTTTAAGTTTTCGCAAATTATACTGATTTTTATAAAGTTATCAAATATTTTAAAACAAATTTAATACTTTTTTAAAATATTTATATAATATATATATACTTACTTTTTATTACAATTTTATATAAAAAAGTGCGTTACGATATTATGATGCACTTTTTTATGATAATTTTATATAAAAAAGTGCGTTGTGATATTATATACACTTTTTTTATGATAATTTCATATAAAAAAGTGTGTTGTGATATTGTGATTCACTTTTTTATAATAATTTTATATAAAAAAATACATCACAATACCATAATGCACATTTTTTATAACAATTCCATATAAAAAATATAAAAAGTGTATCATGATACCACAACATATGATTTTATAATAATTTCATATAAAAAAGTATCAACTAATAAGTTTTTTTAATAAAGTTATAATTTTAGTTTTAGCAAATTAGAATTAAATTAGATGTAATAATTTGATTTTTAGCAGATTACATCAATTTTAAAAGAAGCAAAAAGTGCTTTTTTTATGCAGATCAGTTATGACTTATATATTAAATATTTGGAATCCTATTAAAGCTATCATTTTCAATATAATTATAGACATTATTCTACATACCTATACTGCAGATAATAATAACAATATAATACAAGAGATCGATAGCAATAATAATTCTGGATTTGAAAATTCAATTTCATCTACTTCTGACATTGATCTCAGTATAATAACTAGGACCTTAGCAGACATCTTATATACAGTACAAGTCATAACTGATCTGCACTTTTTGCTCTTTTCAAAATCAATATAATCTGCTAAAAACTCAATTATGACTACTAAATTTTATGTAATTTGCTAAAATTTAAATTATAACATAAAAATTTTTAAAAAATTTCTATATAATAAACTTAAAATTAATTAATTGATGTAAAACTTCTATTGTAAAAGAAATTTTTTTTAAAAAAAAAATACTTTAATTATTCCTACCTTCTGTTCCTGACCACCCATCCTTAGGAATTTTAGTTCATTATATAATTTTTATCTTTACACAAATGCATATGTAGAACGTATATGTAAAATATGAAAAAATGTGATGCATCCTGAAATCAAAATTATGCACCATATGGGACTTTTACAATAGAAAGAGAGGAAAATGCCAGAAAAAATTAAATTTATATTTATATACTAAATATATTTTATTAGTTATAAAAAGTTCAGATTTAATATTAACTTAAAAAATTTTTTTTCCAACAGTTTTTTCCCTTTCTATTGCAAAAACCTATATAGATTATTGTAATTTTACCATTATAATTAATTTGCATTAAGGTAAAGAAGCTTACACATATTACATAATTATTAAAGGAGGGAGGGGGATAATTAAAATCTTACATTATACTTAAAATCATATGATTTATAAATATTATATTTGATTGGTTGTTAAATCTAATAAGGGGGGAGGGAGGAAAGTTTATATTAAACTGGATATTACATAATATGTGTAAATCCCCTAACAGCAGTGTTGTACACAGACACTGTCTGCAGCATTTTGCTTGGACAATGTTGTCTGTGTCCAAATGTCCGTGTCCGTATCACAAAAAATGTCCCGGTTAGCACTTGTCATACAGACATGTCCGAGTATTTCTGAATGCTGTCCAGGACAATTTTATATGTCCGGCTGTCCAGAACATAAGCCACATTATTTTCATTATGCCACCACTTCCGTTTTTGATAACTCAATATATTATCAGAACTGATATTAAAGTTAATAAAAGCAATGTCCAAACTTTTTGTAAACCATGTATAGAAGAGTTGGGAGAGGAGGACGGACAAAAATATGTTTTCCAAATAAAAAAGATCGTATATTCAACATTTTAAAAGGTGTCCTCATTTTTTTGCTAAAACAAAAGAAGAAGAACGGCAAGAAATTTTTGCACTTTTACAACCTAATATTGATAATGATACTCCAACTTTTATTCCTCAAAAGAG
>JADRCO010001544.1:0-18608 GCA_021464525.1 Rhizophagus sp. LPA8_4_AMF | reverse complement strand
TTATTAAGTGTAACGTAAGATTTTAACTATCCCCCTCCCCCCCTTTAATAATTACGTAATAAGTGTCACTCCCCTAAGTTTCTTCAGCTTTTTGACTCAGAATTTCGGTAAGACAATTTTTTTTATTAATTTTTTTTATTTTTAACGAACCTAAAAGTTCGTTTCTTTTTCTTTTTTTAGGCGAGTCTTTTGGATTAGACGTTAAGACATTTTTTTTAAAAAATATTTTATTTTAACAAAACAGCTACTAACATTTCATTTTTTCTTTTGTAAACGGTCAGTTCTTCAGGGTATTTAGATACGTGGAATTTTGGTAAGGGGATTTTTGATTTTTGTAAATAATTTTTTTCAACGTAACTTCTAACATTTCAGTTTTCTTCTTTTTGTAGGTTCCAGTCCTCAAACACGTGAAAAACTCAGTAAGAAGGGAGGATTACTTTTGTTAATTCTTTTAACAAAATGATCACTAACATTTCGTTTATTCTCTTTTGTAGGCCTTGAGACATTTAATGTGTGAGATATAAAAAATGGTAAGTTTTGCAACTGATGTTGCAAAATTTCAATTTTTTAATAATTTAATTAGAAACGTTTATTAACGTTTCTATATATAATTTTTGTAGGGTTTTGGTCTTTTGGTTGATTAGGGAAGATGAAAGGTAAGTTTCACAAAGCATTTTCTTTTATAATCTTATTTAATCAGAAATGCTAACTTTAATAGTGTTTCCTTTCTTTTGTAGGTTTAGTATTGGATATAGGTCCTGAAATGGTAAGTTTTGTACGTTTAGATACAAAACTTCCTGTATTTTTTTTTATTTTTTTTTTTAATTAGAAAATGTTTACTAACATTTCCTTTTTATTTCTTTTAGCGAAACAGTTTACTCTCTATTTTAGATTTTCATGTCCTGGACGTGTAAGATTTTGGTAGGGGTTTACAGAAAACAAAACTTTTTTTACTTTTAGCGAAATGTTTACTAACGTCTTGTTTTTCCCTTTTTTAGACAGCTTATTCTTGATTTTGGACGTGTGGAATTTTGGGGAGTTTTTTTTTAAAATTCACAACGTTAGTAACAAACTATTTACTAACATTTTTGTTTTTGCATTCTGTAGATGCTCTTCAGATCTTTCTAGACATGATATTTCAATAAGTAATTCATATTTTTATTTCATTTTTTATTTTGAAGACCGATTTTTAGTTTATATTTTCTTTTTCTAATTTATTATTTCATTTTAGTTTAATAAAATCTTTATCTGTTATCTTTTTTTATTTTAACAAAATCGTTTCGTATTTTTTATTTCTAGATGACTATTTATTTCTTTAGATCTTCAGATCTTTGGCGTGTAGTCGTAAGATGTGTGAGTTTTAGTATTTATTTTTTTTGATTTATTTATTTTAACAGACTGTAACTAATAGTTTGTTTTTTCTTTTTTAGGTTGTTTCGGGTTTCTTTGGTTTCTTTGGATATTTTTGGACACGTAAGTTTCGTTCAGATTTCTTAATTTACACATTTCAACAAAAATTCTAACAGCTCATTTTACTTTTTTTTTTATAATTTTTTTTTGTTTTATAGGAACCTAGCTCCTAAACTTCGAAAAGGCCGAATGCACTGGTAGGTTTTAGTTGCTTTGTTTGAATACTTTTTTTTATAAAAAAATGTTATTAACTTTCTTTTCCATTTTATAGGAATCTGGGTCTGATTTTGAAGCATGGATCCCTCATAAATTTTTGTTTCGAAAGATATTACCATTAATATTGATATATTTTTAATTATTTTTATTTTTTTTTTCTATTTTGTAGTATCTGGCTCTGATTTCAGAAGTAGGGATTCTTTTGTTTCAAAAATATTACTTTTAAAATAAAAAGTTCATCATATAACAATTGCATAATTAATAAAATATTAATTAGAAACTATTACAAATCCATTATAAAATTATATAAACGTATTTTGAAATAAATTACAATTGTATTATAGATTCATTAAAAAAAAATTATAAAACTATTACAAAATAATTACAAAACTATTGTAATTATTTGATATTGTTTTGACATGAAATTATAAGCCTAGATAACATGGTTTTAATGGTTGACACAATGCATTAAAACCATATAAAAATAGTATTATAGCTATGTCAAAAGCATAGCTATTTTTAGTAAAGATTCCATACATTAAAGTAATGCAATCGATTACAATTGGCAGAGGTAGAGGTTATAGAGAACTCGAGACTGCAATTCAAAGCAGATTGGGGTACCATTTAATCAAATCCCTCTCAAAATTTGTGTAATTTAAGCCAAAAGCACTATTGAAGGGAAATAAAGATGAATGAGGATTTTATCGATATTTTTGATGAGGAACATAAAGCAGAGCACTTCTATTTCACTGTATACCCTAAATAATTTTCTGTATCATGTAATATACATAGCCTGGTAATTCCTTGGCCAAAAACGTAATTCTTAATTCGTAATATGTAAATAATTACGTAATTTGTAAATAATTACATAGTATATAAATAATTATGTATAATATAAATAATTAAATATGTTTTTGTATATATCTCAGTATCTAGTGATCTGATTTTGACGATTTTAGTATCATTTGAATCGCCTCACAAAGACGAATTGAATGGTAGCAAGATCATATCTCTATGATAGATATTGACAGAGATATGATTTAAAAACTATTTAATGATCTTTAATATCAGAAACCGATCTAGTGATCAGATTTTGATGATTTTGGTATCATTCGAATCGACTCACCAAGACGAATCAAATGATAGAAAGATCATGTCTCTATGATAGATATTAATAGAGATACGATTCAAAAATTATTTAAAAGTTAATAATATCGGAGACTGATCTAGTGATCAGATTTCGATGATTTTAGTATCATTCAAATCGTCTCATCAAGGCGAATTGAATGGTAGTAAGATCATGTCTCTACGATCAATATTGATAGAAATACGATTCAAAAATAACTTAAAAATATTTAATATCAGAGACTGATCTAGTGATCAGATTTTGATGATTTTGGTATCATTCGAATCGTCTCATCAAGACGAATCGAATGGTGGTAAGATCATATCTCTACGATCAGTATTGACAGAGAAACGATTCAAAAACTAAAACATATTAAACATAATTTGACTAAAATCTTAATTCTGGCCAGATTTACATAATTATTTACGCATAACATAATTATTTATGTATTTACGTATTTTTTAAAAATTCTGGTAATTAATTATCAGGATTACAAATTACGTATTTATATATAAATATAGAATTACCAGGCCATGTATATCATGTAATAGCGATATAGTCACATTTTTATGCATTTTAGGCCAGTTACCGGCAACATTTTTATTATATAAATAAAGTATTATTTTATCAAACGTATATGAGAAATGGGTTACATGTAATGATGCAATATCTGTGCTACATAAAAACCTATATTAACGCCCAGTATTCCTAAATTTTTTATTTCACTCCAGAAGGTAACACTATTTTTTTACCCAAGCCTAACAACTATATAAAAGCGTTATGTTTAACTCAACAGCTGAACACAACACTTACCTGGTTGAGAACTGGGATACAGAAACTCTTATCAATTTTTTGAAAGAGCAGAACCTCAAGTTCGATGACGATGACTTGAAAATACTCTGTAATGAAAAAATTACCAGTCTCTCTTTTTTTGATATGACCAAAGAAAAATTACGTAGTTATAGATTTAAAGGTGGACCAGCAACACTTTTTGCAAAAGAGGTTAAGACTCTCAAAGAAAAGCCAAAGCGTGCATTTTCCTTATACCTTAGCTTAAGTGAAATGTTGGCAGAATATGGGTATGACTCTGATGAAATAGATTCCATATCGCTCTTCTTCCCTCCTATATACAAAATTCAGGATGGTAATAAGATTCTCAAATATTACATAGAAGAAATTTTGGGTAGGTTGCGCTCCTACAGAACTTTACAGCTGGATAGCTTGGAGGCCATGCGTAATGAGTATGTCATGGCACTTCTTCATGCTTCTATCCATATCGTCATGGATATAACAAACAAGGAATTTAACATGCGTCGGAATAGTTGGTGAAGAAAGCTGAGGCTGGGTCAATTTTGCAATAAAGGTAAAATTTATTTGTTATTCCAACTATACTCACAATTATGTCAACATACCACTAATACGAACTATGGAAATATATGGGTAGGAGGCTGAAGACCTTATCTGCATCACAGAGGATAAACAACATAAAGTTCCTGTAGGCCTCACTCAGAATATCAAACAACTTAAGAGCGCATGTGAGACGAACAAGAGGAAGAGAAAGCGGGATAATGATGATTTCGATTATCTATATGGTATTGTCATAACAGGTCGGGATTGGCACTTCCTTCTATATAGCCTCAGAAAAATATCCAAGGCAAGTGACACTGCGTATTCAATCAAGTTCACTAAGAAGGCCTTAGACCCAAACTCAGAAGAATATCAGTCATTGTGTAAAAGCGTGAGAAAGGTTTTGGGCATTATTGTAGGTTTGTTAAAAGATAGGGCATATGCAGAAGAAGAGCCAGAAAGGAAAAGGGTTAAGATAAAGGATTATCATTCAAAAAATAATTAACCGTAATTATCATAAACGTCACATATCACAGGCTACGTTCCAAATATTTGTATTTATTTTTTGCATGTATTAATAAAAAATTTTTCTTGGCATTTTTCCAAGATCACACAGTTCCAGAAATCTGTGACTTTATAACCTATTTCTCTTAGTAAAATGTTACAGTCTCTGTGTATATTTATATATACTAACTAACTTTTGAATATTTCACTTTTTGTATAAAATTTATCAATCTAAAACAGCATATTGTTAAACTTGAAGCTAAGAATGCCGAGCTTGAAGCTGAAAAAGCTGAGCTTCTAAAGCAGATTATAGAGGGAAATACCAGATGTGATGTTAGAGTTGAGGAACTAGTACAAAAAAATAAGGAGCTCGAAGCCAGACTTGTAATAGTGGAACAGACTTCCTTACCAGTAGAAGAGCAGTCGTATAATGATAATCCTTCTGACAATAATACATCTAACTTTAATTCAGTTGCAGAGTATCATGAGAAATTAATAGTGAATGTGAAAACAGATAATCCTTTTCCTGAAGAGGTTTGCTATAATAAATAAGAACTGGTGGTAACGGTACTTGCCAACTCTGCGAAATGCCTTAACAGCAAATTGTTAGAAGAGAAAGATATGGATAGTTTCTTGCTTGAGGTTCATAAGAAAATCGTTAGTAGTGAAATAAAGTGACGCAATAAGGAAAAGAAGAATGAAAAAAATGGCAGGGATTGATTCAAGAAATCTCTTCATCCATATCCAAAAAATCATGTGACTAAATTTTCAAGACCGTGTGATCCTGAAAATCTGATAATTCAGATACATTAGTGTCTTTATTTTATGGGACTAGTATAATAGAGATATCTCAGCATTTGGCCCAGTTATGTGATAAAGCGCTTATTGCAGAAGTGCACAGATTAGAAGTAAATCAAGAAGAAATATAATGCTGGTATCACTATGGAAGAAATTTTGTATTTCAGTTAGAAGTCTTGTGTGATAAAAATAAAATTGGCGAAAAGAAGGCAAGAGGTCTAATATACGATAAAGTCATGAAGCAAGTTAATATCCTTCGTAAGGAAAGATCTCAAGATACAGGGGTGCCACTCCCAGACATAACAAGAGATGGTTTGCGCAAAAAAACTCAGAGAGCTAAGAAGATCTACAAACTTCTCGAAAAAATAGGATTAGATAAAATCCAGTATATCAAGTCGTATAGTGCGAATGAAATATCAAAGTTTACTAATGATGAAATCCAAAAGATTATGGATCATTTCTCAAATAAGCCCAGTACGGATTTCAGTGAGGATCAGGACAATTTTATTAACGATGATTCTTCCAGTCAAAGTGATACATCAGAAATGCGAGCAAATCCCTTAGTTTCCGCCAAGATAAGCAAATCAACAGCACCTATTCCTTTAACCCATGATTCTAATTCTTCTGATGATTTCAAAGAAGTTGGCCCAATCAATTCGCTGAAGCTAAGGACGATTACTACAAAATGCTATTGGAAGATTGTGCGAAGGATTATGTGTATTTTGATAAGAAAGTTGATTTTACGTCTCAGTCAGTAAAAGAAATGAATGAAGAAGTTGCTTCACAATCAGGGAAAGAATCAAACGAAAGTAAGTCAGACAATGAAAATGATTCTAGTGATTCTGAAGAAGAGATGCTAGATGATTTGGATGATGATGGATATAATAGATACGGTAAATATGATGGAGGTTATTATTATTGTGATGGAAGATATGAAAGGAAAATCTCACCATTAATGAGTCCTATTATCTCTCTGATAACTGCCTAGGAGAATTATTAGATGAATTACACACTCGCATAGACTGAAACATTGTATAAGATTATTACTTCGTTTTTTTTTTAAATCATGTGAGTGGCTTATCCAAAAGAAACTGTGGTATTCTAAATCTAATCACCTGAAATGCACAGAAGACATTTGGTAAAATTCTTGCCGACAGGCTGTTTCTTTTTTTTGAATCCATAGTCATTTTATAAACTTTTTTTAGCCAAAGATAAAGGCTAAACCTTTTTTCAAATAAATTAAGAGAAAAATCGGGTAAGATAATTTTTCCCATATATTTTATATAAGCCGAAGTAAGATTACTTAAGGGCTAAATTTCTTTTACATAATGAATGTTAGCACATATATTTTCTGAAAATAGGGGGTAAATTTACGCTAATACTTCTGATGAATCTATTCCCAAAATGGATAATTTCACCAAGCAGATCTGACTGGAAATTTTTTATAAATATCCTGTCAATAATGGCATTATTAACCATCTATTATTATCTATATTTCCTGAAGTAAATGAAAGTTTTTGTATTGAACTGCATCTAAATAAATAGAACTCCCACCTTCTTATATGTTTGAAGCAAGAAAAAAATATCAAATTTCTCTTGTAAACGGTGTCTCATATACAGATATTTAGTTATTCCTTTGGTCTTACTTTAGATAAAAATGTAATAAGAGAATAGTACTTTAGCCAAAGGCGCTATGTATAATATAGCTTATTCATATTCTGTACCTACATAATAGCAAAGCTACCTAACAAATATTTTGATAAATTTTTATTAATAAAATCTTCTCTTGCGTAAGGCCTCACGGCCAAGCATTTACGAAAAAAATATTATTATTCATTGTTTGAAATATGTTGTGAGAATATGGGAATATGGGGATATAGGAATGCACTAACTTTTTTCATCTTTAGATACAGGCGCCAGACAGGATCTTGATAATTTTCATTTTTTCAGAAATAGGGGGATCTTAAAGGGATCAGGTAAAATTATGACAACATTTCACGATTATTTCAGATTCATATTTCGATGCGAATTTTCTATGCTAGTATATATGGGCATTTAATTTTGCCTGGTGATTATAAAATATATAAAAGGGATATTTCTAGAGAAGTGCTTTGGTATTTCTTTTTCTCCAACAAGAATAATTTTGCATATATCAAAAAATCAATCTAAAACAAACTAAAACAATGTTCTCAGATATTTTTTTGTTTGCTGTTTTCCTATGATGTCTTAACTATGGACATGATCCAGAGAATTCTTTCAGGGAATACAAGTATTTACATAATCCTTGCCATCGCTATCTTCTTTTCTCGTAAATATCTAATGAGGATGCAAGATAAAAATAATTACCTTGAAAGAACCCTTCTAACTTTAAGCAATGAGCTCCAAAGAATACGTACAGAAGCTAAATGGTGAAATGATACAGCATCTTAAGGTAGGTCGTGCATTAGAAAAAATATGTCATACATATATACTTATCTGTGCCTTACTGCGCCTTATTTTTTTTCTAGCTGGATTAAACCGATTCTCTTTCACAAGTCACATTTCTATGGGACAATGTTCCGAATATACGGATGAATATGAAACATACTAGGTCGAGTTTATGGCTCTTTTTAATAATAGGAGGAAAAAGGAAGGATGTTCTCCAATGCAATTGTACAATATTTTATTAATCGAAACTGGTCTTAGTGCTAGTACTTTAGCTAGTTTTTACCATCACCAAAAATCTCCAAGAACAACTTCTATGGATAAAATTATTGCATGGGTTGAAAAGGAGGGAAATAAGAAAATAGTTAGTTTTAGCGATAGTAGTAGCAGCAGTAGTAATAGAAGTAATAACTTCAATGGGGGTAGTAGCGCAAAATAAAATTGATGCTGGGACTCTCATTTTATGGCCTAGGATCTGAGTACTCCCTCCCTCTTTGATAGCATCATTTATTTCAATCATTACATCCCTCCACTCTTTCGATCTATTATTTTACTATTTTTTTATTAATTTTTTTACTTAACGGATCAGCCATATTACATAATAAATAAAGATTTTACTTTGAATTTTTAAATGTATGTGGCTATGAAAATATAAAATTTACTTAAGTATTCGCTATTAGAATTGTTAGGTGATCGCTCGAGTCTTTCTGGAGAGGAATTATAATGGTGGCTTAGCTATCACGTCAATATATAAAATCTGGTTGGCCGATCATCTCGTGATTTGAGTTGCGGTAAGGTTTTGCGGGTAGAGTTTGGATCCGTTATCCATTTGAATTTTCAATGAAATTGTAATTTACAGTTACAAATAAGTGTTTGAAACAAAAAATTTTGAAATATATATTCTTTGCAGAATTGGTATTTCATTCATAATATTTATTTCAATTTTATATATAGCAATAGATTCACTATACACAAATTACACTTTGGATATCCGTTATCCGGATATCCGTCGGATATTGATTTTTATTTCAATTACTACATTATTATGAAAATAAATTTTTAAAACTCTTTCATTATAGACGATCATTGGCTTAATGACTATCTGCTAAACCATTTAAATCTGCGAGTCTTTATCTATAAATCTGAATGATCATCCAAATTATTAATATCCGTTCAAACAACAGATCCAAACTCTAGTTGCGGGAAGGTTGCGAGGAAGTGCCGGGAACTGTCTGGGAGCTAGAGTGATACATTGGTGATACAAATTTTTATGTTATACATCATGTAAAGCACCTCCTGCTGTTCTAAAAAAGAAGGAACTAATAATAGAAGATTAAAATTTACTCTATTTTTAATTATGAAACATACTAGGGGGCCGAAAATTATAAGTTTAATTTCTAAAAAATAAAAATAATGACGAATAATTACCAATTTGTTAATAAAAACTTTAAAATTTACTCGATTTATAATGAAGGGACACGAATCACGCAGAACTTTCCTTTCATAGATAATGTCAACCAAATTTTGCAGGATCCTACCTATATTAAAGACCCGCTGTTCTAAAAAAGAAGGAACTAATAATAGAAGATTAAAATTTACTCTATATTTAATTATGAAACATACTAGGGGCCGAAAATTTTAAGTTTAATTTCTAAAAAATAATAAAAACTTTAAAATTTACTTGAATCACGCAGAACTTTCCTTTTATAGATAATGTCAACCAAATTTTGCAGGATCCTACCTATATTAAAGACCTGCCGTTCTAAAAAAGAAGGAACTAATAATAGAAGATTAAAATTTACTCTATCTTTAATTATGAAACATACTAGGGGGCCGAAAACTTTAAGTTTAATTTCTAAAAAATAAAAATGATGACGAATAATTACCAATTTGTTAATAAAAACTTTAAAATTTACTCTATTTTTAATTATGAAACATATTTATTTTTATCTTCTTTTTACTAATTCCTTCTTTTTTTACAAAATCGAAATTAGGCCCACAATAATGATGCAAATAAATGAAGCTCCATGAGTTCTTTTATCAAGAAATAACATATAAATAAGGAATAAAAATCGTAACCGACAAAAACATCACAATCATGAATTTAATTAAATCCATTTTAATTTTTATTCTTGCTTGCCTCAACGTCTCTGCAGTAATTGCAGTAAAAGTTCCATTTGACGTTTATCCTCCAAATGATGGTACTAAAAGTTATTATGTTAAAGGAGAAAATGGAGTAAAAATTTTTGTAGATGAAAAAGGAGATCCAACGAAAACAACAATTCTCTTTTCAAATGCATTTCTCCATTCAAGAACAACTTGGGATCCACAATGGTTTGACCCCGAATTAAATAAAAAATTTCATCTCGTAAGGTATGATTATCGTGGTTTGGGTAGGAGCGATAAACCCGATAACGAGAATTCATATTCATACGATATAAATGGAGAAGACCTTTCCGCTGTGATTAGGAAAATTTCTTCTAAAAAGAAAAAGAAAATTGTATTGGTTGGATGGTCATTGGGTATACCTATAACTTTAACTTTTATGAAAAATCATCCTGATATGAAAATTGATGGCTTTATAGCAGTTTGTGGTCCCGTTAATGATACAATAATAAACTTAGTTGATCCTCCTCTTAGTAATATAATTAAAAAAAGTTATGATAAGGTTTTTCTTGGAATAGATGAGTTTATGAAATTATTTCCTTTTAAACCATTTAGCGATGAATTACATGCATATTTATTGGGTAATGCCTTTACGTCTACTTCCGGATATCGTAAAACAGTTACTAGTAAGTATTATTTTATATTATTATTATTTTTTTTTAAAAAAAAAGAAAGGGAAATAAATTTTTGTTTTTTTTTAGAACCATTCAATTTAGATGAATTTTATAGTTCTTTAACTATACCTACTTTACATATCATTGGAGAAAAGGATGCATTGCTTATTATGGAACATAGCCTTTATTTTGCTTCTTTGAAAAAAAATAGTAAGATTATTATATATAAGAATATTGGTCATAGTCCTTCATGGGAAAATACTAAAGAATTTAACAAAGATATGATGAAATATGTTAGTAACATTTAATATTATTTTATGGGAATTTGCAATTGTGCTGAGGTAGCGATGCTCAATTTTTAATAAATTATCAAGTTCTAATAAAGATTGTCGTACACGATCGATTTGGCTAATCCCTATTAATCACGAGAGATCCACAACCCGTATGTAAATATAAAAATAGCCCTTTTTTCTCACTATGGTTCGAAAAAAGAATGCCAGGCCAGAGAAACATATCAGGATAGGTTATCTCCAAAAGGTCTTAACTGGTGGAGGCGGTCTCATGATTTTTCTGGCTTCGAGTTTGTGAAAAGGCGGGCTATAATTATGAATCTGTTTTCACCCCGAAGTTCTTTGAACAAGGGGCGTAATCGAATAAAAATGAATTTGGGTTTAACAGTATGTAGTCCACCAAATCGGCTACAAATCGATAAAATCGCTATAAATTTGAATCAAGATATTCTCTAGTATAGGTTGATAAAGAATCGATATAACACACTGAAATTGCTATAATTCGTTAAAACGCTATAAATCACTAAGATCAGTTATAAACTATAAAAATGGCTAAAACTAACTATTCTGGTTTAAATCCTGTAGTAGTGCAGGCGTTAAACAATCTGCAATATAGGTATAGTGGTGAAACACCAGAAATGTGGTGTTCTCATGTTCGTTATCCATTTTATATTATAATAAACTTTAATTTAAAATTTGTGGTATACTTAATACTTATAATACCGCGTAGGGCATGTATGAAACGTGATAGTGTAACAAAAATCTATAAACGCTCGAATGCCATACCATGATATGAGAGCATTACATCATATAATTATAAGTATAGATAAGCACTTATTCCTTGGGATATAGTATTTTAAAATCGCGTATGATCATGTGATTAGCAGTCACGTCAGATAACCTTACCTTTTTTAACTTTGTATGAAAAAATTAAGCTTTTTTAGCAAAGCTTAATTTTTTTTTCCCTTTAACCTCTCTTTCACTATCCCTTCCCTTTCTCTTATCTCTAACCTATCCTTTTCCCAGTCCCTTTACCCTTCCACTTTTCTACCATTTTTGTAGGTCAGTTTTCTTTTGTAGGCAGCTTGGAATATTTCCAGGTTTTGGACTTCTGGAAATGAAATGGTAAGTTCCAAAGCGTTCGCTTTGAAACTTTTTTAAAAGAATATTTTTAATTTTTTTTATAAGGAAACAATGCTCTAAAAGTTCCTACATTTTCTTTTTTTTCGTGTAGGAAATTTGATGTTTTTGTAAGTTTCGAAGTGTTCACTTTGAAACTTTTAATAAAATATTTTTTTTATAAGGAAACAATTCTCTAATGTTCTACTATATTCTCTTTTGGGGGCCTTCATCATATTCAACTTCAGAATTCTGGATATGGGTGTTAACTTCACTTCAAACCTTTTTAGGAAACATTTCTAACATTTCCTATAAATTTCTTTTTTTAGGCCTTCAACTTCAGAAAATGAAATGGTTAGTTTCGAAGTGTCTCACTTCACTTCAGAAACTTTAAATTATACTTTTTTAGCTTTTTGATGAGAAACATACTAACGTTTCTCTTTCTTTTATAGATTCTGATATTCTAGCATTCTTCAGCCTAGAACTTTAGAAACGGTAAGTTTTGCAACAAACATTGCAAAACTTTGAAATTTCTTAATATTAGATTTTTACCAATAGATAAACGTTTGTTTTAAATTATTATACATTAATTAAATAAATATGCTTTTTTATTAGCTGGATAAATACGTTATTTTTGTTGTTAAATAGATATGCTATTTTTTGTTAATTAAATAAATACATTGTTTTTTGTTATTTAAATAAATTCGCTATTTTATAAATCAAATAAATACGCTATTTTTATTAAATAAAATAATTCGCTATTTTTATATACTCGAATACCACCGTAGGTGTCATAGATCTACGTAATTATTCACACATGTATTTATTTTGCAAATTTACGCCTATTTTGAACTCCTGATGTATATTTGGTTAATTATTTGATAATTCTAAGATTAAAAAATTATCTTACAGGAGAAATGATGCATCTGAGCGTTCTTATTAAAAATATGAATAACGTTCAGCGCCTCTACTATCTACGCTTGGTTATAATTCCAGTACAGCCAACTGATGCAGAAATTTTAACACATTTTATGGAGGCTTTATTAGTATTAAGGGTATGATTTCGTTAAAACTATTTAATCAGAATTGAAAAAAAAGCTAATTTATTTTCTGTATTTTTTTTAGAATATCACAATTGTTAATAATTCTCTTCTGTTTCATACATCAAGGTCTAAATCAAACAGGCTTAGGCGAAAAAGTTCTACAGTATGATCTTCTGATAAAGAATAATTAGAATTAGTTTATTTTTAGAATGTATCCTAAGCAATATGTAATTTATTTTTATTTTGTACCAATAAAGTGACCCTATTGGTCAATTTTCACAATATATTTTTTTGTGTGTGTGAATATTACCAGATAATAAAACTTTTCTTGGCAAATTTGCAGGACCGCACAGTTTTGGAAAACATGTGATTTTTACTATCATATAAAGCATAAATAATACTATATTTCATAAGCATGCAATCTGAAATAGATGATTCCAGAGTGACCGATTCATTAAAATGATACATTACCAAGTTTGAGGTTGAGAATGATAAAATTAGGGCTGAAAATCTTGAGCTTAAGGCCAGAATTGCGAAATTGGAAGATAAGCAATCGCAAAATGAATTAATAAAAAATTTATTATCTGTACCACAAAAAACATGGTCCTGTATTAATGCTGGCAAAAGTGCGTGAATTTCCTAAATGCGCAGAATTCTTTAATTCTCGGAATTCTCAGAATTTTTTTATTATCTATTAAGAAATGACTGGCATACTAACACCATCTTTTCACATATATTACTCAAAGCAACTTAACCAGTTTCCTCAATCTATCAAAATAAATATATGACAACGCCTTACATCTCAAAAATATCTATTATCACTGGAACAGGCAAGTAATATCCACCTTGAAGTAGAAGATTTGTTAAATAAAGCAGTTGAAAATTATATTAAGAAAAAGGAGCATCAGAAGATGAAGGGACCCAAAGGGACTGAGCCTATTTCTAGTGACTGTGAAACTTCGTTAAAGCAAGAAAATGAGGAATTGTATATATCAAAACAGGTATTGAAAAAAAAGATTGAAGAGCTTCTCGATTTGCAAGAGCAGTATAAGTCTCGTGAGGTAGCCATGACTAGGTCTTTGGAGGAGAGTGGTGGAAAAGTCACCCAATTATCAGATTCAGTAGCTTTTTTTAAAAGTATAATTCCTGATACGAAAAAAGCTATTGCATCAACTGAAAAGTCCATTGACCTGTTAGAGAATAGATGCCAGAATCTGGAGAATATTATTTCTGTTAAAGATAAAAAAATTATTGCTCTTGTTGATCAGATCCTTTCCAAACGAAGCATAATGATGTGACTATAGAACCAGAAATATATTTTAGCACTTATGAAAGGAAATTATGGGCGAAGAGACATAGTAAATCTGAATATGATCTAGAAATCCAGAAATAATATACATTTCAATCTGCATATTCGCATAGTCTATAATCAAGATTCAATATCATTTTTTTCAAAAATTTGGTCCCATCCTTTTCAAATTCTGTGAGGATAGTTTGGAGGCACTGTTAAATCAAAGACAATAAAATTGTGATCAGTTAAATAGTTAACGACATTTTTATATATGCTACGCCAGTCATAAGTATATAGGCAGAGAATTCTGCTCAATTCTTCTGAAGTAAATCCATTAAAGAGTACAACGTAATTTAAGTTTTTTCTTATCAATTTTGGTTAGTCAAAAAAACTCTGTGAAATATACATACTACTAATATTTCTGTGGTGTCCTTTTCCTGGACTTCCTTTAAATCAGCACATATATCTTCAAATATGGCCACTATACCTCTTTTTGGAGAGAATGAATCTAGCTTTAGAATTTTATCAGGCTTCATAGTCTGAAATGAGATATCTTTACAATATGGTTTTAGGCTACTTGCGATTATCTGATATGCTGATTTGAGATACCTATATTTTAACTCGTTGAGATGGTATCCAATAAGCATCAAATCATCATTTCAGATATATCTAGTCCCTTTCTTTTTCCTGTTAAACATTCGATATAACTTATTTCCCAATAATAGGTTCACGACTTTGTTAGTTTTTTCTGAATTGGTATGGCCAGTGATTAATACTGTAAAGGGCCATTGAGGAGTTGAGTTTAATCCATTAAATCTTTTTGCATCCTTTATCTCGTCAATATGGAGAATGATTCTATCTGCCTGATCAAGCTTTTTGACTTCCATATCAGCTAAACTAAGTATTATTAATAATATATCAAGTGAAGTAAAATTCTTGGTAAAATTTCAGTGAACTTAGTTTGCTCAAAATCACGTGAGATTTTAAGGATTAGGCTTCGTTTCATTCAAGAACCCTTTCTCGATTAATGTATGTCTAATGAATGGATAAAAATCTGCAGTATAGGGCACTTCGATAAGACATATGCCTTGCTCCTTACATATATCCTGCTTCTTCTAATCACACATTTTCTGTTTATCTAAATCTATCATCTGACCTCTCCTATGAAACATTGAATTAAGACTATAATGTTGCCTGCCATAAAATTTGAATCCTAGTCGCAATTCTTCATTATATCTATCAAGTTGTATTCCATGCAAAAAATTTGGCCTACATGATGGAAATTTCTTGCCTAGTAGATCCTTAAAAATGTATCAGCAAGTTCTTTCGCTAGTGTAATAGCAAAAAGGACACCATTCAAATTTTTTCATGATATACTTTAATGGATACTCCCATTGATGCGCACCATTTTTGCAAGACCAAAGATATATATCATGACCATTTATTTGCCCAGTCTTTCCAAGACATTGACCATCACGCTTTACATCAGGAAGTCACAGAAATAATGTTCATCAAATGTATATCGACCACTTAATGTACATCATAAACTAATGCTGTACATCGGACCCTGTGATGTACTACTGATGCCACAACCATTCGATGTTCATCACCAAATCAAGATGTTCATCACTTGTACATTACAATATACATAATTTTTATTATACAGTATCATTTAATAAATATTGAAATATAATAATATTAATTATTTAAAATATAATTCTTTATATTTTTATTATAAAATAGTTTACAATTGAGTTTCTTAATTATAAACTATATATATGTAATATACATATAGCAGCAAAATTTTAATAATATTATATTATTGATTAAAACAAAAACAAACACTAAAAAGAATTTCTGATTTGCTCTTGAATCTCGACCATTACCTCTGACTTCTTGATGGAGATCTAGCTGAAAGACCAAAAAAAGGAACAAATGTCAATAAACATTTCGTAAAAAAAGAAACAAAACAAAATAGAGTTCCATTTTAAAATTCACCTGGGTAATCGGAAGTTGAAATAAAACTGGATTCTATAAAAAAAAAGAAACAAGAAATGTTAGTTAATGTTTTTTAAAAAAATAAAATTAATAAAGTTTAATAAAGTTTTGAAAGTAAACTAAACTTTTGAAACTTACTGATCATATCGTCCAGAATCTGGGAAGTTCAATCAACTGATACCTGCAAAAAAATAAAAAGAAACTCCTAAAAAATAAAATACAAAAAGTTTTGAAACTAACTTACCAATCATATTTATCCAGAATTCAGGACCGATATCTGCGAAAAATTTGCGAAAAAAAAGAAAAATAAAATTTTAAAAATAATAAAAAAAGATAAAAATAAATTTTTTATTAAGGTTCGAAACTTGCCAATCCATTCCAAGGCCGACCTACACAAGAAATCCAACTAAAGAAGTCCAAGTCAACATCCGAAGTTCAAAGCCAAAGAAGTCGGATACTTATAAAAAATAAGAGGAAAATTAAAAGAAAAGAAAAAAAAAAATTTAAAAATAAGTTTCGCTTTAAAATTTACCAAATCAAAGACCCAAAAAGCCAAAGGAAACAATTTCTACAAAGAAAGAGAACTATTTAAATTAAAAAATTCAATAATAAACAAAGAAATGTTAAAACCATTTCGCACACATGCGCTACTTATATACCTGTCTATAAAGTCCAGTTTGTCTAATTCAAAGAAACTGGTGTCCCTGCAATAAAAAAAAGAAACATTTTATCAGAAATGTTTTTTAATACATTTAGAGAAAAAAAATATATAAGTCTACTTTTCGAATGTTCAATACTAAAAGCCGGTGTTTCTGTAATAAAAAAAAAAGAAAAGAACGTTTTGTTAAAAATGTTTTTTAATACTAAATGAAAATAAAACAAAACTTACCTTTAAAGCTTCACATAAGCTAGCTCGAGCTGGCTTGAACTTTGTCTAAATAAAAGAAGACGTTAATTTTGTTCATAATGCCATTATACAACCAACTAACACACCTACCATTATATTATATTTTGAGAGAAGGCGCTAGAAATGCCAGAAATCTAAAAAAGATAAAAAAAGGCGTTAATATTAGTATTTAATAACGCCATTACACAATCACACCAACCCGAAGAACACTTACCGTCGCATTCCACTTCCAAGAATAGCTGAAACTAGTGTTCCGAAAAAAATCTGATCTGATTCGGGTCCGCAGATCTGATCTGAGACAGATTAAATCAGATCATATATTTTATGATCTGTGATCCGATTCAGATCTATTCAAATTTGATCTGTTCAAATCGAATCAGATCAGATCAGACTTGAATAGATCTGAATCAGATCAGATCGGACTTGAACAGATCTGAATCAGATCTGAATCAGATCTGGTTTTTTTCATAAATCAAAGAGAAAATGCCAAAATGGCATTTATTTTCATAAATTATTCTATAAAAACGTTGCAAAACATTTTTTTATTAAATATATTATTAGAAAAAATATTTTTGCAACGTTTTTTAATAAAACAATAAGAAAAATGTTTTCACAATATTTTTTAATAAAACAATAAGAAAAACGTTTTCACAATATTTTTTAATAAAACAATAAGAAAAACGTTTTCGCAATGTTTTTTAATAAAACAATAAGAAAAACGTTTTCGCAATATTTTTTAATAAAACAATAAGAAAAATGGTGCAAAACGTTTTTCTTTATTAAATATATTGTTAAAAAACATTTTCGTAACGTTTTTAATAAAATAATAAGAAAAACGTTGCGAAATGTTTTTCTTTATTGAATGTATTATTAAAAAATGTTTTCGCAACGTTTTTTAATAAAACAATAAGAAAAATGTTGCGAAATGTTTTTCTTTATTAAATGTATTATAAAAAAACGTTTTCGCAACATTTTTTCATAAACAATAAGAAAAACGTTGCAAAACATTTTTCTTTATTAAATGTGTTATTAAAAAACGGTTTTGCAACGTTTTTCCATAAAATAATAAGAAAAATATTGCAAAATGTTTTCTTTATTAAATGTATATTAAAAAATGTTTTGCAACATTTTTTAATAAAATAATAGGAAAAACATTCAAAACGTTTTTCTTTATTAAATGTGTTATAAAAAAATGTTTTCGCAACGTTTTTTCATAAAACAATAGGAAAAACATTTTCGCAACATTTTTTATAAAATAATAAGAAAAACGTTGCAAAACGTTTTTTATAAAACAATAAGGAAAATGTTGCAAAACGTTTTTCTTTATTAAATGTATTATTAAAAATCGTTTTCGC
>JADRCO010001543.1:0-18620 GCA_021464525.1 Rhizophagus sp. LPA8_4_AMF | reverse complement strand
GGAAGATTATTTTTTGGGTTTGTTTTTTTTGAATATAAAGCTTAAAAAAGTGGTGCGACACAACTAAAAACAAAGAAAAATATGTATAATACGTTACACTGTTCAATAAAACAAAGAACATTGATAAATCACATGGAAAGAATTTTATTGGTGACTGATTATTTTTAATTCCAGCTAGAGTTATGACCCGGAAAGCTAATTTTGGCTAAATTTATTGGCTATAATAAAATATCACGTGACAGGTTAGATATTTGCGAACCCCCCTCGCCCTTTAATAATTACGTCATATGTGTCACTCCCCTAATAATAATTAGTTTTATTAAACCGACATTGTGAAAAAGGGCTACGCCAAGGATCTTATTTGAAATAAGGTTCGTTCATAAAAATTCTTAAAATCTTTTTAAAATAGAAACAATCATATGGGCGGATTTGACGCATTGCATGTGATAATTTCATAGTAAATGGGAATTGGTTACTATTGGTATGATGCGTCAAATTGAGCCCATATGTGGTCTTGTCATGCAATGATAGTAAGATAGCGATTCTTTCTTTTTAGTAGAATTTAACAAAATTTATTAATCGTTGTTTTAAATAATCAGATAAAATGAAATTAACTTCAAAAAGTTAATAATTACAATTAAATGCTCAAAAAATTATATTTACTAGTCTAAATTTATTATTTATTTAATTTATGGTTCATTATGGTTTTCGCTTGAATTAATTTCGAGGATGATATCAAAATGTTTGATCCCGTAATCCCATTATAGATAAACTAAATTATTTATAGAATGAATTTGGCGAAATCATTTCCAAACATTTTGGTCTCACCACGCACGTCAGAAATAGCAGGAGGTAAAGTTTCTTTATTTTTGGTAAGTCTTTTTTTAGTTAATTACAATTAAAAAAAATTGATTGCCATGGGTTTCTCCAGAAATTATGTTGAATTATCGGAGGATAAAATTTTTGTAACAATTTTATTTATTTCAACATTTTCGATAAATTTTATGCACGTTTTAAAATAATCATTGTTCTTATTATGTATTACAAAAAAATTTTTATGCATTTCGTAACTGATAAACAGATAAGGTAAAATGATAAAACACCATTAAATTGTCACTTATAAATAAAACCTGTTTTCTTTAAATTCACAAAAAAAAAAAAAATTGGCATGATGCAATGGATTTTGATGAACATTATTACTCTCATGAAGGAATCCAAGAACTTAAACAGAAAAATTCTGTACTCGTAACTAGACTAAATGAATGCTCCCAGGAGAGGGATACTTTTAGAATGATACTTGATGAAAGGGAAGATCAGGTTAAACAATCTGAAGAAAAATTGGAAGCGCTCCATACTGAAAGCCAAAAGATATGCAATGAAAATAATAACCTCAAGGATCAACTCTTATTACTTCGTATGGAAAACAAAAAACTTAGAAATGGACAAAAAAATGATTCTAATTCTAATGAAATTAGTAACCTCAAAGCTCAGCTCGAAAATTTAACAACAACACTTCGTGCTGAAAATAAAAAGCTTAAAAAAGTAACAATCAATTATGAAGTTATGTGCAATGAACATGATAAACTCAAAATTTACTACGAAAATGAAAAATTTAAAAATAAGATATCTACATCTTCAGACAATTATTCAACGATACTTAATGAGAATGATAAACTCAAAGCTCAGCTCGAAAATTTAACAACAACACTTCGTACTGAAAGTGCAAAGCTTAAAGAAGTAACAACAGATTATGAAGTTATGTGCGATGAACATAATAAACTCAAAATTCACCTCGAAAATGAAATACTTAAAAATAATAAACTAACTAATCTATACAATGATAACTCTAATCTCAAAGTTCAGATAAAAGAATGTAAGAAAAGTTTGTCAACTCTTTGTTCTGAAAAAGAAGTCCTCACAAATCAGCTTGCAGAATTAGTTGCAAAAAACAAAAAGCTTAAAGATAAGATATCTACATCATCTAAAAGTCCGAACAATTATTCAGAGATACTTAATGAGAACGAAAACAAATCTATCGAATTAGAGGAAATTAGGCTACTTCAGGAAAAAAATGAAGGATATGTTAAGGAAATAAGTAATATTAATAATTTACTGCAGAAAAGAGAAAAAGAAAAACAAGTTCTTATAGAAAAAAATTCAAGTCTTAAAAAAGAAGCATCTCAATACCAGTCCGTGCTGGGTACTATTACAAATTATCGAATGGACGATGACGATAAGAATCATTCTGTTCAACTTAAAAAGGATATTGAAGAATTACAAAATAAGTTAAAGAATTACATCACAACATTAAAAGGAGATTGTGAGATCGATTTCAATGCAATTAATGATCTTATGAAAAATTATAGTATTAAAACTAAAATTACATCCAAAGAGCCAAACAAACCGTTAATTAAAGCAGTTTTGCAACATCATATTATAAAAACGATAACAAAGGATATTAGAGATTACTTCAAACAAATTTTAAAGGAAGGTTCGATAATGAATTTAGAAAAAGAGATTGCAACAAAGGCAAAAGATTTAGAAAATAAATTAGCCTGTTTCTCTAAAACTCGAAGTGGAAATGACACAGTAACTCAGGCAGCTTCAATAAAAGTACGACAAGAAGTCAATATCGCTCTTGGCAATCGAGGATATTCAGATGTCTTGTCGGGTGAAAACTATACATCACATGGTTACATTATCGTGAAAACAACCGAGTTAAATAGAGAAATGAATAAATATCGTAAGATAAAAGATGTAAACAAAAAGAATTATATTGAGAAATTGGCACCGGATTTAATTCGAGAATTTATTAGAATATTTCAATTTCGCTTAAAGGTTCAAGAACCTAGTGCTCAAATGAGATGGATCAAACCAGAATCTAGTATTGACCCAAGCATTATGGAAGGAAATTGGGATAAAGATGACATTGATAACTTAGAAGTTGAAATTTGTTCTTTTCCAATGGTTGGTCGAGATTTAGATGATGTGGAGAAACGTAAAATATATACTCATGCTCAGATATTCACAAAAAGGATTACGTCCAAAAAAGCTAAGGTATATTTAGAACTGGAATCGGAAGACGGTGAAATATTGTGATATTTTTACCTGTTTGTTAATTTAGGTAGAATAAAGAATTTCCATTTGTTAAATACTTTCAAATAAAAAGAAAATCAAACTATACTTTTACAATTATAAAGATTATACTATTAATTATTTTTTTTTTTAAGTTTACCCTCGTGAGGAGTAGTGTTTTTTTATAGAAAATAAATTTTACGTAAACATAAAACATTTCCAAGAAAAACATCGCACTCGTCCTGCAAATGTTTCCAATGACCTATACTATTAATTATCGAGACAATAAAAAAAATTATAAAATTATAAAAACCATTTAGGTGATTTTAATTAAATTAATTCATTTAATTCATTTAATTCGAATTTATTTGATTAAATGAATCAAATGCTCCAATTTCTTATCACCAAATGATATAAGAAATTTTGTTGCCTCCAAAGCAAGTATAGATCACTTTAGTAGGACTTCAAATGGAATCATTTTATGTAAAATATAGTATTATTATAACACTTTCACGTTCAAATTTTTTGTAAAATAATTTATTCATAAATTTCTATGTACGAAGGTTGGTCAGTTGGTGACTACTAGTATATTTGGATTCCCAATTTCACGTTTAAGTATTTCAATAAATTGAATATACAAGTATCTAAGTTTCCTGCTCACGGCCTATTATTCATTTTTTTTTACGCAACCGCCGCAATCGACAGTTAGGTACCCACGGCTTAAGCTATATCGTGTTTTATTTTTTGAGAAACGACATTAGGTCTTCTTTAATTATGAAACATAAACATTATATCATTCTTTTTACAAGATGAAATTCCATACTTTTTTAATTAAGTTTATAAACCAATACAAATCAAAGATTAAATTTTCTGATCGTTGTTCCGGTTGGTTTGATTTCAATAGATAACTAAATCACATCTAAAAAAAAGTTATAAAATCAATGACATTATTTCTTGAGTATAAATGTCTAAGGAAGACTCTCCTTGCTTACCAGAAAGCCCAAAAAGCTCGTCAGAACCGTTCTAAAGAGAGACATTAACATCGTTTCTAAAAAACACAAAAAAGAAAAATATATTACGGCAAACAGTGTTACATTTTATGGCCATTACGATTTACAATTTGTGGATTACGAAATTATTTTACAGCATATGTCGAAATGCCGAAATTTAATTGGGAATTAGGAATTTCGCCAGCAATAATTCAGCCTCCTCAAAATATCTTTACATTGAAAGGTCGTATTTGTCTTTAATGTTCCCATACCTCCGGGCCGTTCACGGTTCGAAGATATAAAGAACATCTCTATCGAAAAAAATCCTATTCAATTCTAACGAAACATGACGGAAATATATTATTTTCCGAATGAACAAATGGTCCAAAAATATATAATGCAATTAATTAGTTTGCGTAAAAAAAGTCAAAATGATAATCTCTTAATTTATTATAAATTTAATATATAGATATATATATATACCTAACTAAAAATCCTACACCATTACAACTCGAATTTTCGTTTATCCGCGATTGATTAAATACTTGTATATTAAACTGATAAAACCTACTATCATATTTATTGTATATAATTGTTAATTATCATATACTGTGTATATTTTTATGCATATAAAAATAAATTATATCAGTAAAATCTTTCAAAAAATCAATATAGGTAAAAACTTGTTTCCAAAAAAAAAAAATTATTTACTTCGATTTTAAACACAATTTCTTTGTTTCCTTTTTAGTTATATATATTATAGAATAATTACTCCAAGAATTTCTTATTGTTCTCATTTGATAAAAAAATGATGATTATTCTATTTTTCATTCTTAAAAATTTATCGTGTAAAATATTTTGGAAATAATGGTACTTGTCATACATTACGATAACGTTTCACATAGATTATTAATTCATATCAGATATATGATATTCATTATTATACTGTCTGCCTGATTATTTAAATTTGTGGCCCGTGGGTTATTAGGTATAATATAGCAATTTTGTAATTCATAAATTTAAATGGGCAGAAAAGAAACGCAATTATATTATTTTTTATTTTTTATTTTACTGTACTATTTATTTTTTTATGTTTTTTTTTCCAAAAAAAAAAGGTTTATTGCAACATTTCGTAAGTAAATTTTTTAATGTAGCTCTACTGAAAGATAAGTAATCAGAACGTATGCTATTTATTTGAATGTAATTTCTTTAATAAGATCATAAAATAGTTTTAAAAGATTTCTTAATTAATTCTGAATATATTGAATATATTAATAATGTATTTATTAGAATCAAATAATTATGTAATAAAATCTTTAAACTTATTAAAGTTAGTTACAAATAAAATGACATTTTATGTTTTTTAATGAGGATTATTCTAAGGAATAATTAAATTTTTAAGGATCAATATCAAATATGTTAATACCAATGTTTGTGTACCATCTAATTTAATTTGCTGTCTTAATAAATCACATGGTTACAAAATTTGTCCTAGATTCTGGGTCAAGAACAGGTTTATACGGACGGATATGGTTAGGTGATAAAAGTACTTCATTCATGTGTTGATCAAAAATTTAACTCTTTCTTTCCTAAAAAAAAAAAAAAAAAAAAATTATATATATATATTCATATGATTTTTCACTAAATTATGAGATTGAAATGGATAATCAATCTATAACTACATATGATAATTCACAAGAAAATGATTCAGAAATTACAAGACTGCAAGCTAAGCTTAGCAAATTAGAAGACGATTTGGCAACACTTCGCACTGAAAACGAAGGACTTAAAAAAGTACAAACCGATTATGTAGATATATGCAAAGAAAATGATAAACTCAAAGCTCAACTCGAAAATGAAAAAAATAATAAACAAACTAGCGACTCAGCGGTATTCACTGATGACGCTAATCTTAAAGAATTAAGAAAAAGTTTGTCAACACTTCGTTCTGACAAGGAAAAACTCACAAATAACCTTACAGAATCAGAAAAAAAATTAGAAAAAATTCTTGCTGAAAACAAAACCCTTAAAGACAATTATTCAGCAATACAAAATGAAAATGATAGACTTAAAGCTCAACTCAAACAATTCGAAGATAAATTTAAGGAAAAATCGTATGATCATTTAGCAACTGACATTAAAGTTAAGAATGGAGAAATCAGTGAATTTCAAAACAAATCTAATGAATTAGAAGAAATTATGCAACTTCAGAAAAAAAATGAAGAATATGTTAAGGAGATAAATGACCTTAATAATTTATTGCAAAGAAAAGAAAAAGCAAAACAAGAACTTATAGAAAAAAATACAAATCTTAAAAAAGAAGCATCTCAATACCAATCCGCACTTGGTAGTATTACAAATTATCGAATGAATGATAACGATAAGAACCATTCTGTCCAACTTAAAAAGGATATTGAAGAATTACAATATAAGTTAAAAAATTACGTCACAACATTAAAAGGTGATTTTGAGATCAATTTCAAGGCGGTTATTAATCTTATGGAAAAGTATAACGTTAAAACTAAAGTTACACCCAAAGAACCTAACAAACCGTTAGTTAAAGCAGTTTTACAACACCATATTATAAAAAAGGTAACAAAGGATATTAGAAAATACTTTATACAAAATTCAAAGGAAGGTACGAAAATGCATTTAGAAGCAGAAATTGCAACAAAGGCAACAGATTTAGAAAATAAATTAGTTTGTTTCTCTAAAACTCGAAACGGAACGGACACAACAACTCAAGTAGCTTCAATAAAAATACGACAAGAAGTTAATATCGCTCTTGGTAATCGAGGATTTTCAGATTACTTATCGGGTGAAGATTATGTAAAACATGTTTACATTATCATTGAAAGATCTAAATTAAATAAAGAAATGAATAAATATCGTATAATTAAAGATGATACCAAAAAAAATTATGTTGAGAAATTGGCGGAAGATTTAATTCGAGAATTTATTAGAATAACTCATTTTCGTTTAAAGGTTCAAGAACCTTGTGCTAAAGTGAGATGGGTAGAAATAGGTTCTAATATTGACCCAAGCATTATGGAAGGAAATTGGGATAAAGATGACATTGATAACTTAGAAGTTGAAATTTGTTCTTTTCCAATGATTGGTCGAGATTTGGATGATGTGGCAAAACGTAAAGTATATACTCATGCTCAGGTATTCACAAAAAGGAAAAAATATCCATCATATATTGAAGGGTCTAGCATCTGGTCATCACAAAAAATTAAAGGAAATTTAGAACCGGAATCGGATGATGATGGGGTATGAATCAATTTACCCTATTTAAAATATTGAGGGATATTTTATATGGAACATGGAAAAATTGGTATTATACTCGGGTATGTTATAATGGAGGTACGCCGAAAGAGTACTATATGGTATCTGGGATATTTTTTTACTTGTCTGTTAATAATTTTTCATTTATTAAATAAAACCGAAAATTCAAATCATATATTATCGTAACATATAAAAACGTACTTTATCAATAAAGAATTAATTCGAATAAGTAATTTATTAGTAATTATATTAATATTCAAATAAAATAATCTAGGAACCATTAATATCGTTTAATTTGATAATTTTACCCATTTATTTTAACCCTAATTTTAATTTCCATATCACATTATCACAATTCCCAAATGCACGTGCGAGGAGGCTGATAAGTAATTATTCAAACGAATTTCTTTGATCAGTACTTTAACGCTACGAAATTTCTATTTTGATCAACAATATATTGTAATGGAGAATGTCTTAATTCATTTACAGCGAAATGTGAAATGGAAACTTTATATTTTAATAAGGTTCTTGATAGAGGTTAGATCCGGTATCGATATTCGGATTTAAATTCGAATATCGAGAGAAACTGGATATAATAAATCCGGATCGAACGAAGGAAACCGGATTTATCATATCTGGATAATTGAAGGAAACCCGAATAAATCCGGATATAAATCCGAAGGATTCGAAGGAACCGGATACTGTATATTATAAGTTAAAATAAAACCGGATTTAGTTTTTAAAGCCGGTTCCAACCTCTTGTTCTTGACCAAATATTGCAATTGACCATAATATTTATCACTAACAAATCTACAATTTTATTTCCAATTTCACGTTCAAGAAATTGAATGTGTTTTCACTTGTTCAAATCTAACGCCGCGGTAGACGTTTTTTGAATATTCATGAAATCAATTCCGAACTAGTATTGAAAATAGTTCAATTTTATAGAAAAAACGTGAAATATAATTTACTCAGTCTTGAAAATTGTTAATTATTAACTTTTCCAATTTCTCCAATTTCACAAAGTTAATCAGTAATTAAATCTATAGGCCATTTTGATTAAGTAAGTAATTATCAAATGGAATTTAAATAATTTTAGAGTTCATTGTTATTCTTATTAGTAGTAGGCCGGGTAGTTCATAATCAAGGTTAGTATGATATGATACAAAAAAAATTCCTATCAAAAAAAAAATATTAAACATAACGAAATATATAATTTACGAATAAACGATCAAAGCCTAACTGAACGTACAATGTAATTACTAATTAATTTGGTGTTAAAAGTATTAAAATAATTTGTTAATTATTATAACCTTACCTAAAATACGCAATTAGTACGTTTATCCGCATTATAGAATGTTTAACTGCATGTTCACTTCGTGACCAATTTTCAATTTTTTCTTTTTTATCACATATATACGTAATACATTTAAAGAATTTTTTTAATAGTCGCTATTAAATTTCCCGAAAACAGGCTCTTAATGACTAATAAACTTGTTTTTAGTGTAACAGATAGGCAGATAAAGTAAAATGGTAAAAATACCATCAAAATAAATAAATGATAACCCTTTTTTCTTTTAATTTGCGCAAAAAAAAGAAAAAAAATTATTGCCATGAAGGACCGTAATTACTCTCATGAAGAAATAAAAGAACTTGAACAGAAATATTTTGAGCTTAAAGATGACCACAAAAGAATTTTCAATGAACTAAATTTATGTGCCGAGAAGAGAGATACTTATAGAATGAAACTTGATGAAAGTGAAGATTTGGTTAAACGTTTGGAGGAGCTCTGTAATGAATACAAAGGGCTTAAAAATAAAAAAAACAACTATTTAGAAATATGTACTAATGAAAATAATTACCTCAAAGCTCGACTCGAAAGTTTGTCAACTGAAAATGAAAATCTTAAAAAGAAACATGCAACTATATGCAAAGAAAATGATGAACTCGTCAAAAATGAAAAACTTAAAAATAATAAACAAACTAATCATTCAGGGGTATACACTGATAACTCTAATCTCAAAGTTAATATAAAAGATTTAAGAAAATCGGTGTCGTCACTTAATTCTGATAAAGAAAAACTTACATATAAGCTTGCAGAATCGGAAGAAAATTTAGAAAGAACTCGTGCCGAAAATAAAATACTTAAAGACAAGATATCTTCCAAAAATCCAGACAATTATTCAGCGATACGTAATGAAAATGGTAAACTCAAAGCTCAGCTCGAAGATTTAACAACAACACTTCGTGCAAAAAATGAGAAGCTTAAAAAATTAAAAATCGATTATGAAGTTATGTGCGGTGAACATGATAAACTCAAAATTTACTTCGAAAATGAAAAATTTAATAATAAACTAACTAATCTACACAATGATAAATCTAATCAGATAAAAGAATATAAAAAAAGTTTGTCAGCAATTAGTTCTGAAAAAGAAGTCCTCACAAATCAGCTTGCAGAATTAGTTGCAGAAAACAAAAAACTTAAAAATAAGATATTTACATCTTCCAAAAGTCCAGACAATTATTCAGCGATACGTAATGAAAATGATAGACTCAAAGCTCAACTCAAACAACTCGAAGATAAACTTAAGGAAAAATCGTATGATCATTTAGCAACTGACATTAAAGTTAAGAATGGAGAAATCAGTGAATTTCAAAACAAATCTAATGAATTAGAAGAAATTATGCAACTTCAGAAAAAAAATGAAGAATATGTTAAAGAGATAAATGATCTTAATAATTTATTACAAAGAAAAGAAAAAGCAAAACAAGAACTTATAGAAAAAAATTCAAGTCTTAAAAAAGAAGCATCTCAATACCAGTCCGCGCTGGGTACTATTACAAATTATCGAATGGACGATGACGATAAGAATCATTCTGTTCAACTTAAAAAGGATATTGAAGAATTACAAAATAAGTTAATAAATTACATCACAACATTAAAAGGAGATTGTGAGATCGATTGCAATGCAGTTAATGATCTTATGGAAAGGTATCATATTAAAACTAAAATTACACCTAAACAGCCGAACAAACCGTTAATTAAAGCAGTTTTACAACATCATATTATAAAAAAGATTACAAAGGATATTAGAAAATACTTCAAACAAATTTCAAAGGAAGATTTTTCGACAATGATGCATTTAGAAGCAGAAATTGCGACTAAGGCAAAAGATTTAGAAAATAAATTAGCTTATTTCTCCAAAACTCGAAACGGAACGGACACAATATCTCAGGTAGCTTCAATAAAAATACGACAAGAAGTTAATATCGCTCTTGGTAATCGAGGATTTTCAGATTACTTATCGGGTGAAGATTATGTAAAACATGTTTACATTATCATTGAAAGATCTAAATTAAATAAAGAAATGAATAAATATCGTATAATTAAAGATGATACCAAAAAAAATTATGTTGAGAAATTGGCGGAAGATTTAATTCGAGAATTTATTAGAATAACTCATTTTCGTTTAAAGGTTCAAGAACCTTGTGCTAAAGTGAGATGGGTAGAAATAGGTTCTAATATTGACCCAAGCATTATGGAAGGAAATTGGGATAAAGATGACATTGATAACTTAGAAGTTGAAATTTGTTCTTTTCCAATGATTGGTCGAGATTTGGATGATGTGGCAAAACGTAAAGTATATACTCATGCTCAGGTATTCACAAAAAGGAAAAAATATCCATCATATATTGAAGGGTCTAGCATCTGGTCATCACAAAAAATTAAAGGAAATTTAGAACCGGAATCGGATGATGATGGGGTATGAATCAATTTACCCTATTTAAAATATTGAGGGATATTTTATATGGAACATGGAAAAATTGGTATTATACTCGGGTATGTTATAATGGAGGTACGCCGAAAGAGTACTATATGATATCTGGGATATTTTTTTACTTGTCTGTTAATTTAGATTGAATAAAGAATTTTTCATTTATTAAATAAAAACGAAAATTCAAATCATATATTATCGTAACATATAAAAACATTATAAAATTTATTTTACGTACTTTATCAATAAAGAATTAATTCGAATAAGTAATTATATTAATATTCAAATAAAATCTAGAAACCATTAAGATCGTTTAATTTGATAATTTTACCCATTCATTTTAACCCTAATTTTAATTTCCATATCACATTATCACAATTCCCAAATGCACGTGCGGGGAGGTTGATAAGTAATTATTCAAACGAATTCTTTGATCAGTACTTTAACGTTGCGAAATTGTGATATTCGGATTTATTATATCCGGTTCCTTTCGATTCGGATTTAAATCCGAATATCGGATATAATAAATTCGGATGGAACGAAGAAAACCAGATTTATCATATTTTGATAATCGAAGGAAAACCGAATAAAACCGGACATAAATCCGAAGGATTCGAAGGAACCGGATACTGTATATTATAAGTTAAAATAAAACCGGATTTAGTTTTTAAAGCCGGTTCCAACCTCTTGTTCTTGACCAAATATTGCAATTGACCATAATATTTATCACTAACAAATCTACAATTTTATTTCCAATTTCACGTTCAAGAAATTGAATGTGTTTTCACTTGTTCAAATCTAACGCCGCGGTAGACGTTTTTTGAATATTCATGAAATCAATTCCGAACTAGTATTGAAAATAGTTCAATTTTATAGAAAAAACGTGAAATATAATTTACTCAGTCTTGAAAATTGTTAATTATTAACTTTTCCAATTTCTCCAATTTCACAAAGTTAATCAGTAATTAAATCTATAGGCCATTTTGATTAAGTAAGTAATTATCAAATGGAATTTAAATAATTTTAGAGTTCATTGTTTTTCTTATTAGTAGTAGGCCGGGTAGCTCATAATCAAAGGTTAGTATGATATGATACAAAAAAAGTTCCTATCAAAAAAAAAAAAATTAGACATAACGAAATAAATTACTAATTAATTTGATGTTAAAAGTATTAATGAGATAATTTATTAATTATTATAACTTTACCTGAAATACGCAATTACGTTTATCCGCATCATGTTTAACAAACAAAAATTATATTAAACTATTAAAAATGCAAATATATTGTAAAAACCTTTAGGTATATGTCATGCGTCTAAAAATATATTTATCGGTAAAATCTTTCATCGATGCAAAATAATAAAGCATGTTTTTTATAAAAAAATAATAATAATAATAATTATTCGGTTTAATCACATTTTCTTTGTTTCCTTTTTTACTTACGCCAAGAATTTTTTTTATTTTTCTCATTTGAAAATATTGAACTCTATATCTTCTAAGGTTATGACGTACAAAGTTTCATTCTATAAAATAGAAACAATGGTTCATATATTATAATGATTTTTTATGAAAGCAATTCTTTGAATAAATTTCAAATGTATGATTGATAATTTATTTATAATAAATAATCAAAGATTATTTATTTTATTTTAATTTAAATAGAAATGAATGGCAAATTATTATTGTATTTTATTTATTTTTTTGGTTAGTTTAATAGATATTATATAATAAAAGAATTTTTCTTTTTTCATTTTCTTATTTATACGAACTTAAAAGGAATCATGTATTAAAATGAACATATAAATATTTAATTTATTTAATTATTTAATTTAATTTATCAGAGAATGAAGTTTTTTGAAGCATATAAGAGAAGTATTAGCTAATATTTTAAAATCTTACACATTTTGATTGGATTGCACATAATCACAAATATTCTTAGGGAGTTATACGCTTAATATTAGCTAATATATGTCACTGGCTCACTGCCCCAACAATTTTATTTATTTTAACTACCAAATAATTATAAATAATTAGATAACAGATAATGTAATTATAAAATTAATAACATAATATTTTAATTATTTTAATGAACGGATTGATTTATGTACTTTAAATAAATTATTAAATTATTATGATTTTCAAAATCTGAATTCTACTATATACAGTACCCCTGTAATAACTTCGATATATTGAATAGTATATGATGCTAATTTTGGTCAAATTTGATATTTGATCTTTCTATAGTAGTATCGGATACGTTTATATACGTGTTACTATTTCATAATCCACTATTACTCTTTTAACTTCTTTTTCAATCTTATAAAACTTATAACTACCATTAGGAACATAAACAGACAATTTCAATGATAGAATGTTTAACTGCATGTTTACTTCGTGACCAAATTTTCAATTTTTTTATTTTTTATCACATATACAGTACGTAATATATTTTAAAGTCAAATTTTAATAGTCGCTATTAAATTTCCCGAAAACAGGCTCTTAATGACTAATAAACTTGTTTTTTAGTGTAACAGATAGGCAGATAAAGTTAAATGACAAAAATACCATTAAAATAAATAAATGGTAACCCTTTTTTCTTTAATTTGCGCAAAAAAAAAGAAAAAAAAAATTATTATTGTTAAGCCATGAAGGACAGTAATTACTCTCGTGAAGAAATAAAAGAACTTGAACAGAAATATTTTGAGCTTAAAGATGATAAAAAAAGAATTTCCAATGAATTAAATTTATGTTCCGAGGAGAGAGATACTTATAGAATGAAATTTGATGAAAGTGAAGATCGGGTTAAACGTTTGGAGGAGCTCTGTAATGAATACAAAGGGCTTAAAAATAAAAAGAACAGCTATTTAGAAATATATACTAATGAAAATAATAAACTCAAAGCTCGACTCGAAAGTTTGTCAACTGAAAATGAAAATCTTAAAAAGAAACATGCAACTATAAGCAAAGAAAATGATGAACTCGAAGCTCACCTCAAAAATGAAAAACTTAAAAATAATAAACAAACTAATCATTCAGGTGTATACATTGATAACAATAACCTCAAAGTTAAGATAAAAGATTTAAGGAAAGTGGTGTCGTCACTTAATTCTGATAAAGAAAAACTTACATATAAGCTTGCAGAATCGGAAGAAAATTTAGAAAGAACTCGTGCCGAAAATAAAATACTTAAAGGCAAGATATCTTCCAAAAATCCAGACAATTATTCAGCAATACATAATGAAAATGGTAAACTCAGAGCTCAGCTCGAAAATTTAACAACAACACTTCGTGCTGAAAATGAGAAGCTTAAAAAATTAAAAATCGATTATGAAGTTATGTGCAATGAACATGATAAACTCAAAATTTACTTCGAAAATGAAAAAAATAAGATATCTACTTCTTCCAAAAGTCCAAACAATTATTCAACGATACTTAATGAGAATGATAAACTCAAAGCTCAGCTCGAAAATTTAACAACAACACTTCGTGCTGAAAGTGCAAAGCTTAAAAAAGCAACAACCGATTATGAAGTTATGTGCAATGAACATGATAAACTCAAAATTTACCTCGAAAATGAAAAACTTAAAAATAATAAACTAACTAATCTACACAATGATAACTATAATCTCAAAGTTCAGATAAAAGAATGTAAGAAAAGTTTGTCAACACTTAGTTCTGAAAAAGAAGTCCTCACAAATCGACTTGCAGAATCAGTTTCAGAAAACAAAAAGCTTAAAAATAAGATATCTACATCTTCCAAAAGTCCAGACAATTATTCAGCGATACGTAATGAAAATGATAGACTCAAAGCTCAACTCAAACATCTTGAAGATAAACTTAAGGAAAAATCCAAGTATGATCGATTAGCTACTACTGACATTAAAGTTAAGAATGGAGAAATTGGTAAATTTCAAAAAAGACCTAACGAATTAGAGGAATTTAGGCAAATTCAGAGAAAAAATGAAGAGTATGTTAAGAAGATAAATGACCTTAACACTTTATTGCAAAAAAGAGAAGAAGAAAAACAGGAACTTATAGAAAATAATACAAATCTTAAAAAAGAAGCATCTCAATACCAGTCCGCGCTGGGTACTATTACAAATTATCGAATGGATGATAACGATAAGAATCATTCTGTTCAACTTAAAAAGGATATTGAAGTATTACAAAATAAGTTAATAGATTACGTCACAACATTAAAAGGAGATTGTGAGATCGATTTCAATGCAGTTAATGGTCTTATGGAAAGGTATCATATTAAAACTAAAATTACACCCAAACAACCAAACAAACCGTTAATTAAAGCAGTTTTGCAACACCATATTATAAAAAAGATAACAACGGATATTAGAGAATACTTCAAACAAAATTCAAAGGAAGATTCGACAATGCATTTAGAAGCGGAAATTGCAACAAAGGCAAAAGATCTAGAAAATAAATTAGTTTATTTCTCTGAAACTCGAAATGGAACAGACACAGTATCTCAGGCAGCTTCAATAAAAATACGACAAGAAGTTAATATCGCTCTTGGTAATCGAGGATTTTCAGATTACTTATCGGGTGAAGATTATGTAAAACATGTTTACATTATCATTGAAAGATCTAAATTAAATAAAGAAATGAATAAATATCGTATAATTAAAGATGATACCAAAAAAAATTATGTTGAGAAATTGGCGGAAGATTTAATTCGAGAATTTATTAGAATAACTCATTTTCGTTTAAAGGTTCAAGAACCTTGTGCTAAAGTGAGATGGGTAGAAATAGGTTCTAATATTGACCCAAGCATTATGGAAGGAAATTGGGATAAAGATGACATTGATAACTTAGAAGTGGAAGTTTGCTCTTTTCCAATGTTTGGTCAAAATTTGGATGATGTGAAGAAACGTAAAATATATACTCATGCTCAGGTACTTACAAAAAGGACATCGTATCTTGGTAACGTTATCCCCAAAGAAAATAAGAAAAATTTAGAATTGGAATCGGATGAAGAAGATATGTAATATTTTTTACTTGTTTGTTAATTTAGATTGAATAAAGATTTTCATTTATTAAAATATTTTCAAGCTATAAAGAGAAATTCAAATCATAATAATAATTACTATTAATGATATTATTACTCAAAAACAAAATCTAAAAACTCTTGAGATCGTTTAGTTTGATAGTCTTGCCCTATTTAATTTCCATATCGCAAATTGCACAAGGTCTATTAGTTCCAAAATGCACGTTTGAGAAGGCTGACTATGCAATTTCTTGATTAATGTAACAATTAATTTCACGTACTGTAAAACAGCGAAATTTATGAATTCTTCCATTCTGATTTTACAAATAGAGCCTGATCATCATCGGCGAATGGTAACTTCAGTACATTTTAATAAAGTTTTTGATCAATTATTGTAATTGATCATAATACCTAGTATCACCAACAGCTTATTTTCAATTTCACGTTCAAGAAATTAGTACAGTACCTCGCAAAAGTTTCTTACTCGTTCGAGTCGCGGTCGATGATCATGTGATTAAATCATCAAATAATTCATGCGTTCGGTTAAATTTCCGCTAATCAATCCATATTTTCTCATTACAGCTTTATCGTTTTCTGAATATTAATGAAGTCAATTCCGAATTTTACATTCACAATTTCCCTGGATACTTATTTAATATATGATATTCCTAACAAAAAAGAGATATTTTTTATCATACGTAGCATGACAAAACTATATTATTTACCGAATAAATGGTTCCAAAATTTATGAAAGATATATAATATAATTCATTAATTTTATGTGTTCAAAATATTATTTCCTTAATTATTATAACTTTACCTAAACTAAACCAATCACGGCGCGAATTTCGTGTATCCGTATTACAAAAATGCTTAACTATAGATTATAAAAAATTTATACGTTTACGCTTCTAAAAATAAATTTATCGGTAAAATCGTTCAAGAATCAATACCAGTAATAAAACACGTTTTTTCAAAAAAAAAAAAAAAAATTCCGGTTTTTAACCACATTTTCTTTGTTTCCTTTTTTCATTCATATAAAAACAATTTACGCCAAGAATTTTTTGTTATTAATATTGAACTTTTATACTTTCTAAAGTATGATACACAAGTTTCATTCATTAAAATAGTCATATGATGATGATTTTTACGTAATAAAGCGATTCTTTGAATAAATTACTTTTTAAAGAAAGTGTAAAAGTGTAGAATTTATAACAATTTTTTAATATAATCAAAATTATTTAATATTTGAATAATCATTTATTGCTCATTATGGCTTCGCTTAAAATAAGGTTTGAAGGTATTGAATGATCGATCTCGTTATAGATAAATTGAAATGCTTACTAGAAATAGAAATGAACGCCAATTTATTTATTTCTTATTTTATTTATACGGGTGAAAATAGTGTATATAAAAATAAACATGATAAATATTTCAATATATTTAATTATCATGGTTTTCCGAAGATTAAGTTATCGGAGAATGAAATTTTGGAGCATATACAACTGAATTTTATTTATTTTAACTTCTATTGAAATTTTAGTTGCCGGGTTTATTAATGTAGATAATTAGAAATAAATATAAAAATTAAGAACATAGTATTTTAATGAACGGATTGAACGCGTTGATTTAACTTTATGTTAAATAAATTTTATAGTTTATTACTGACTTAGCTCATCAAAATCCAATTCTGCTACCAAATTTCGCTTTTCTCCAACTTATAACGACTGGAGCATGCGGATTTAATTAAACAGATTGCATGTCCGCATGGTCCTGCTACTAGTCCCTTTGCGTGGCCAATTTTCAATTTTTATCACACATGATAACCGCCTAATAACGTAATACTGATACGTAATACATAACGATAAAGTTGTCACGAGGTCCTCGAAAATAAAGTAGTGTATTACAAAAAAATTATGCATTACAACTGATAAGCAGATAAGGTAAAGTGATTAAAATACCATTAATTTGTCACTTCGTGAAATAAATAAATGATAACCTTTTTCCTTCTTTAATTAAAATAATTATCAAAGTCAAAAGTTGATGATTATGGAAATAGAAGAAATCAAAGATCTTGAACAGAAATATTTTGAACTTGAGGCTGATAACAAAAGAATCTCCAATGAACTAGCAAATGAATTTTCAAAGGTCAGAGATGTTTATAGAGTGAGACTCGATGAAAGTGAAAGTCGGGTTAAACGATCCGAAGAAATATTGGAAGCGCTCTGTACTGAAAACAAAAAGATACGCAATGAAAATAATAACCTCAAAGATCAAGTCTCATCACTTCGAACGGAGAACAAAAAACTTAGAAATGGACAAAAAAATGATTCTAATGATATTAGTAACCTCAAAGATCAGCTCGAAAATTTAACAACACTGAGTCGTACTGAAAGTGCAAATCTTAAAAAAGTAATAACCGATTATGAAGTTATATGCGGTGAACATGATAAACTCAAAATTCACCTCGAAAATGAAAAACTTAAAAATA
>JADRCO010001542.1:0-18621 GCA_021464525.1 Rhizophagus sp. LPA8_4_AMF | reverse complement strand
AAAAAAAAAAAAAAAAAAAAAAAAAAAAATTTTAGGAAAATTTAAAATTTTTTTTTTTTTTCCAAAAAAAAAAAAATAAAAATAAGGAAAAAAGGAATTTCTTGTAATATTAAGGCAAAAAATGGAATTTTAATTTTATTCATAAAAAATAGGTCGGAAAATACTTAAATCATGCCAATGCAAGGCAATGCACGTCGTACATCATAATAGAAAGAAAAATTGCATTGTGTACATGCAAAAATTTGCAGATTAATTAACCATTGATTATGTTTCATATCTATATATTTAGAAAAAATTATTTAATATTGTTTTGAATATCGAATATTACTATATATATCCTTATTGTTTTGCTATTTTTTTACAATATCTTTTCAAGTTTTTTTAAAAATTAAAAAAAAATATTTTAATTTTATTAAATAAGATATATTAAAAATTACCTGTTATTCAAGTGCTAAAGTTAAGGGTAATCTTGGATAATATAAAATTAGTGAACTTGACATTAATAATTATAATCAATAAAGTCAATCATTTCTTAATCATTTCTAATGAAAAGTTCAATCTTCGAATCATTTATATACGGTAATTTTTTTTATACAGTATTTGTAATTCATTTCACAATTTGGCTAATAAAAACGTAAGTTAGCTTTATATCCCCAATGATCACTTCCCACGTAGAATTAGTTACTCTTTTAAGTATTTCTCTTTTGACTGGGCGAATCTTATCACTAATTACTAACCAAAAAAAGAAAAACGTATGCTATTTGGTGAATTTTAATATTGCATTTTGTAATTACATTAATAATTGTGATTAAGAATATTAATAATATAAAAATTATTCTATAATGATCCATTTTCTGAACTATCGATTGCTCCTCAATGTTCACAATAATTATTTTAATTAATTCAATTAACTTCCTTTATGAAATAAATCATTGAAAGCGAAAATGAAATAGCTCGAGAAAACTTCATTTTTTTTAAAAAAAAATGTGGCAAAATGAATGATTGTATTAATTTTGTATTTGCGGTATTTGATGTTTCTATCGATAAGTCACATGTCATTCTATCTAGTTAAATTGTTATCAATAATTTTTGGATTTCCCATCCGAATATCCGTATTTATCCGGGTTGATCCGGATCAATCCGGATGCCGGAGCAGCAAAACATTTATATACTTTGTTTACATATAATAAGTTTGTGTTTCAAATAGTTTCAAATAATGATAAATTTGTTTACATTCCTCCTTAATTCTGCATTTGGAGATTCTAGATTGTAATCTATTTATTGCCAACAGATTTAATAAAAAAATATTATTACTAATGTTTAAAAATCTATCAACATCTTTAGATTTAAATGTAAAATATCTTATATTTGAAATACTTAATATATATTTATATATCTTATTAAATATTTTTATTAGAATGTGAAATGCGTTAATGTTAAATTGTGAAATTGAAAATATGAAATAAATTCTTTGATAGACTCAGACTTGAAACAAAGTCGTTTAGAAATTTCACTTACAAAGGAAAGGTTTATTGTCAAAATAATTTTCCTATTCAAGAAAACACTATAATTTTATTGCGCCATCTATTTGATGTCACATGATGTAAATAATTAACCGGTTTTCTTTCATGTAAATTATTACTATTAACAAACCGTAAAAATTTGTCGTTTAATGTATATTTTTTTTTAAGTTTGACAATGGTATTAGATTCGGGATTTCATTATACTACTTATAGTGTCATTAACAATGCAAGAAATTTTTTACGAGTCACGTGACAAAAACACATCTGCATGGTACGTATCGTGGAAGTTTGTGTAACATCAGTCATTACATTTAAAAAAACCAATTATAAATATTAAAAGATTATTAAACGCCGATTTGCCATATTTAACTTATTATGGATCAATAAAAAAATAAACGAATTTTTCATCTTCCCATCAGAATTTTTATCAACACCAAATAAAATATTCGTAAAGATTTAATAATAATGAACTCTGAGACAAGTATAGCATCATTAATCGTCGTATTGGGATTTCCTCCTATGGTATTATATCAAATAAATAAACGTAAGTTATTAATTAAAACTTTCATAAAGTTTCGGTTTTTTTCTTTCTTTCATAATCACTAAAAAAAAATTTTAATCTTACCTCTTATTTTTATAAAATAGACATTCTTTTTAGGTCATTAGATAGTCTTCACTTTGTATTTTTTCAATTAGTCTTCTTTTTTGCATATCATCATTTACTTGGTATACCGAGTTTATCTACAGCATTAATTAATTATCTTTCAAGAAAGACATTAGGACAATCTAATAATAATAATCATAATCATAATAATAATAATACCAAAAGGTCTATAAAATCTTCCGAAAAACAAGCGAATAATAATAAAGATAATAAAAATGCATCAACAAATTCTCGACAAATTTCTTCAACACAGAATTCCGCACGTAATCCGCCAATAGTTGGTAATTATAGTTTAATTTAAAGGAATTTATTATACATTTATCTGATTCTTTTTATATTATATTATTTTATTTTTAGCGTCGAAAAATAAATATTCAGAAATAACAACACGATTATTAGAAACAATTCTAGAGTTTGTCGATACAAAAGATGATGACTCATCATGGAGTTTGATTCATGAAGATAAAGATACGGATATTAAAGTTTATCAAAATCTTAAAGTATCAGATTGTTGCTTTAAAATTATGGGTACGATGGAAAATACACCACAAACTACTTTTGATTTATTGGCTGATGTTAGAAGAAGGTCTGAATGGGATCCTATGACTGATGAAGCTGGAATTATTGAAACTATTGATGAATCTACTAGAGTTCAGGTAATATATATATTTATTTATTTATTTATTTTAATTATTGTTTTTTTTTAATTTTTTAAAGTTGGTGTTACTTTGAAAAAATTATATATATATATTTATATTTATTTGTTTGTTCCTTTAAAAAGTATATCAAAATGAAAGCAGTCTTTCCAACATCATCAAGGGATATTGTTACTATTGGATATTCGACACAGCTTGAAGATGGTAGATTGGTCATGGTTAATAAAAGTATTGAACATAAACTTTGTCCTGAAAAATCGGGAGTTATTAGAATTGAAGCTGGTTGCGCTGGTGTGGTTGTTACGCCTATCAAAGATCAACCAAATAAGTGCTTTGTAGTTCAAATTGCTGATGCCAATCCAAAAGGATGGATTCCTAAATCCGTAATTACATTAGGTAAGGATATAATAAATTTAAAAAAATTTATAGTTAATTTAAAAAAAAAAAAAGATTTATTAATTCGTCATTATTCTTAGTATCAACGAGAGAATTGCCAGCCTCGGTTAAAAAATTGAATAAATTACTTTCCAAAATGCCACATCAAAGCGTTTCTAAAATGCTTACAAATACTCCATTCATACCAAAAGTACCAACAAGATCATCATCATCAATTTCTGTATCTTTATCATCTTCTTCCCTATCATCTTCTTCCATACAGCATAATTATCATAGAAGGGTTGCTTCATTTAGTGGAAGAAGTTTGGTTGAAAATAGTACCGGATCAGATAGATCAGCTTATTCATCATCCGATGAATTTCTATCAAATGAAAAAGGAAACAATAATAAAAGATCTATTGATAAAAAGATTCCTTTAACAGGTTCTTCTTTTTGGAAATCTTTTATAGAGACAATTTTATTCCTTGGAAGGAATTCTTCACAAGGTGGTTCAAAATCGAACAGATTTATATTTGCTGCTTTTGCGTATAGTCTCGTATTGATTGCAGGAATTAAGAAATGGCGTAATAGGAATGCTATTTAAATAAAAAAAGAATGGAGATTTTTTTATAGATCAAGTATTTTATTGTATTTAAAAACTTATTTATTTATTTATTTAAATAAACTGTACAATTACCAAAAACACATATCACATTCGATAAGATACGAAGATTATCATTTTAAATTCTTGAATATTTATTTTATAATTTTTCTACGTAATCCAATGTTGGTAACCGCCCCGTGAATAACTAGAAATCAGATCACCCGATTATTCTGATTATACACAATAAGAAAAAAAAGACAACAAAATAATCGTCCAATTATCCATTTTCAAAGCTAGTTCATTCGCAGGTGAGTTTTTCATCAAATTAACCAAATTCCAAACAAAGTAATAAAAGGTATAGGGTATTTACTTACATATTATAAAATAGAAAATAAATTTTAATGTTTTATTGATTAATAAAGATAAATAAAGAACGACAAATACAATGTTCTTAATATTCTTACCTGAGGATTTTGTATCCTTATAGTCTTATTCTTCATTCTCTTCGCTTACTACAGTTCACTTCCTTCGTTTCTTCATTTCTTCACTCTCATAAACAATACAATATTCTTCTTTGGTAATATAATATTTATTCCTAATCATATTATCATCTTTATCTTGAAAAACAACTTTAGGATATCTTATTATACAAGCAATTTATCTTTATTCCTTGAATACTAAAAAATCTCCCATCTATTTTCTAAAATCACAAACGATTATATCAGGAGTCAATGTGAATGACTCTTTAATCCTGTAATCAGCCAATTTATGGCTTGAAAAACAACTTTAGGATGTCTTATTGTACAAGCAATTTATCTTTGTCTCCTTGAATACTAGAAAATCTCCCATCCATTTTCTAATGTCATTACCGATTATATCAGGAGTCAATTTGAATGGCCCTTTAATCAGGCAATTATGGCACTTACAACCACGTTTATTATTTTATCAGTTCCCACCAAAAGTTATTTGTTGTACACCTATCAACTATTTGGGGATTATAATCCTCTATCTTCACCATGAATAATAAGACCTACTATAATTCTATTATTTAATTTAGCAAATTCTTTAACTATTCTTTTTACTTTTTTGTATAACTTGCATAACATCCAATTTCTATACATTGAGAAATGAACCGCATTTCTTAAACTAAAAAATCATTGCACAATTTCCAGCATAAAATTTTCTTAAATGTGATAACATTGTCTAGTAATACTCCCATACTTTGACTAAATACATAAGGATCGAACCCATTTTAAAAATTTTAAGAACAAATTTTCGGTTAAGCTAATTAAAATATGACTTTTTTTTATATATATAATATTCAAAAAAAAAAAAAAATCGAAAAATCCTTCTTCTCATGATTAACTTCTTTCTCATTCAAATTCTTAGAATTTTTTTAATATCATTTTATAAATAGATTCAAATAATATTTTATCATCAATATTATTATTATTAAATTTTGAACCAATTTAGGATAATCAAAAGATTGTAATGATATATCATGTGAGTCATTCATTGATGTTTAAAAGATATTTTTTGTTTCATTGTCAAGAAAAATATGTAAGGGTACTAATAATTTATGTTGTAATTCGTTCCATCCAAAGAATTTTTAATCTAAAAAAGTGCTTCCCATAAATAAGGGATTGAAATTTTACGCCAAGTTTTATTAAGCATAATGAATTAAAATCATTTCTCTCAATATTTTTGATAATACTACCGATAAAAGTTTCTACAGGAAGTAGATTGCATTTTGTTAAAAAAAAGAAAACGAATACAATACGAATAAATAAATGAACCCCCCAAAAAAAGATCACCTTTTATATGAGATTCTCAGTAGGACCATAAAATTGAGTAGTGATTTTCGTTATTTGACGTTTCCCAAATTTTAAATTATGACACACGGACGATGAATCTTGACCTAAATTGAGAAGTTAATGATACTTTACGAATTTAAAGCGATTTTATGAATTTTTTAACGGATTGTTTTGTATTGCAGTATTTCTTATTGGCCGGAATTTATGGGATTACGTACTGTATTCTTATTAATGAATTTTTCAAAGAAAATTATTTCAAAAATCAGCAAGGAAGAAAGAACCTTCCAATTCCAACCAATAACATCAATATCATAGATTTATGTATCCATATATATATATATAGATCGTAGAATAATAAAAAAATTATTGAAAATTGGAAATAATTAAAGGATTGAAAGGATTAAAAGGTCCAATACCAATTTAAAAGCTTTCAATGAACATAACTAAAGTTAATTGTATACTTTTATAAAAATCTCAATCCTATAATCCAACGTTTTTATATTTATTTACTTTTTCACATTAGGTAGTCATTAGGTCTCGACTTCTTTTTGATCTGACTCTTCTCAACTTGCTGAATAGTAGTACTCTTACATAGATAAGCACACATTTCATTTAGAGCCGGGATTGCAAAACTCCAGCAGGCGATTAAAAAAAGGAATCAAGAATACCGCCAAAAGAAGAGCTTTAAGTTGATGATATTGAGCCAACTCTAAATTCATAATGATTTATTTAACAAGCGATCGCCGCAGAATACAGCCATTATTATTATTATTAATTCGATTAATTCTTAAAATCTTCAAATGAAGAGTAATTGGCCCGATCGGACTATATTCGGAGTGGCTTATTAACTTACACTGATTAATTACTTCGAATTTGTCATTGCCCTTATTTTATGAATAAGTAAAATTACGCGAAAAAATATTTTTACTTTTAACAATTATATTTTTTGTTCTCTCAAATAAATTATTAAACATATTTTCTAATAAACAATTATTTTATAAACTATAAACATGACTAAATTACTAGTAATATATTCATAAGTATTGTTAAACAGCTACAACTAATATTAGCAAAATAATTAATACAGCAATTAAAATTCCAATACAACAATTCGATTTTGATTCTAAAGAAAGTAGTATAATAATATTATAATTAATGAAATGTTGATAATTATTAACCAATATATAATTGAACAATATATAAGTCAGAATTTACCTTCATTTTGTTTAATAATATAAGTTACTTTCTTCATGGCTCGTTCCAGTCTTCCTTGAGCTCTATCTACTTGTTCTCCAAATTCACTCAATAACCTAAAGATAAATAAGTTTAAGTAAATTCAACATAATCTACTATTCTACAAATAAACTTGTCATACATATTTTGATCCTCTAATTCTGTTCCCACCGTAGTAGCAATTTCGTGAATATTCTTAGCGGTTCCATACAATGAATCTAATTGCTCATCTTGTTCTCTCATCAAAACCTATTAATAAATAAAAATAATTTATTCAATTATTTTCTTCCAAAAAAAAGAATAATTTTAATAATTAATCTTTACAGTTTGCTGTTGAACTTCATTTTCTATGAATCTAGTATTATCCATTTCTATAACTTCTTCATATCTTGATTTTGATCTAACTTGTTCGAAAACTTTTGTTGACTTATATCCGTCAATTAATTCCTAAATAAAGAATATATTGTAAAGATAATATTTAACAAAGGAAAAAAAAAAATAGATAATTTTTTCGTAAAGCATACTTGATGATTTCCTGCAGAATTTAATCGTTTCGGAGGGTCATCCAATGTTAATCGAACTTCCTAAATTAAATGTAAATATAATTTAATAATAAATTTTTTTACTTAAAAAAAATAATGATTTATTTACCTGTAATCGTTGTCTTGTTTGTTCAACGAATTCACGACGTGATTCTATTTCAGTCTTTGTTAAACCAAATTTATCAGGATTACTTTCAACAACTTGTATTTAATTCAATATACATTTCAATTTGTTAAGGATCATGAATTCGATAATTAAAGAAGAATTATAAAAAAAGAAAAGGATATTTATTGTTTCTTCTACATCGTCTAGATCAGTTATTATTTCTTGTAAAGTTGTCCTTAATTCTTCTTCTGTTCTCTTTAGCTCTTCATTATTCCTAGATGAAACTGTATTGTAGATACGATTCCAACTATTAAATAACGTCAATGCTGTTGCAACATTATTTTCTATATCTCTAAATTAAAATAAAACAAAAAGGAATTAAAATTTCAATGATTGCTTAATATATAATTAAGATTTAAAATAGATTATTATATATACTCTTTAACTGTAAAAAATGGATCCCCATCCGGCATTTTGAATATCACATTTAGGTACAAGGGAAGAAATTATTGTGAAGGGCTTAAAGAATGAGAGAAAATATAAATCAGATATTGAAAATTCTTTATTGGTCAGATTTCACATGATGATCGGGTTTCCACCACCACATGACACCCGGGATATTATTTTCTCTTCTCCCATGTTAAATTCGTTTCAAATTCAAAAGTGAAAAAAACTTGTTTGTAAAAAAATAAATTTCATCACATGGTTGATTTCTTAATGCCGGCCAGACGCGTTTACCGGGTAAACGCCATAATTTCACCAAAACTGGTATTATACTGTATGTTAAACAAACAATTGTGTCATTGTATAACTCTGGCCAAATATCATTAGTTTTCAAACTGAATTGATGTACTATTTTGATTTCGATGTTAAACGTGTGAAAATCTAATTCTCTAGTTATGATCAATTAAAGTCCAATAACGATTTACCAATACGTTAAATATGGAGGTGCCAAAAGTAGTCAAGAATTTTGAAATCCCTCAAGCAGTTAAAGATATCGAACTTCCCGCAGCAGTAAAAAATATAGATCTATCTACTATTAAAAATATGGAGCTTCCTATTTCCGTAAAGAAGCTTGAACTTCCGACTGCAATTAAAAACATAGAGCTTCCGGAAGCAATGAAAAAATTAGATCTAACTAACGCTGTAAAAAATGTCCCGACAACTGTTATGAACAATGTGCCAGAATCAGTGAAAAATATTCAGGTTCCAAAAACTGTAAATACTGCAATGTTTTCTTGTAAGTGAGTTGATTTGTAAATTATCTATTAGAGGTTTAAATCTCCTGACTATTTTCAATTATTGGTTCTTTAGCATTTGCGACAACTGCTTTTACAAGTGTCACGTCTTTAACAAAAACAATCCAACAAAAAGTGGAAGAAACTACAAGAAATCTACAGAGCGAGCATGAAGAATTTGTTAAACAAGTTAATGAAGAATCACATAAACCTAATGTTGGAACAGGTATTGTTTAGTTTGTTAGTTTTATTTATTATAATCCAATTTCAGAATTAAATTAACATACTTCAAATTCCCGATTTTAGAAGCCGTCGCTCCTTGGGTAGGACTTCCGGATGAGGAAGGCCTTAAACAACAGATATTAGCTTTATCCCAAGTAAGGGATTGTCAATACTCATATTTAATCCTTAAGAACAATATTCAATAAACTATGTGGTATATTATTTTATCACATCTTTTTAGGATAAACGAAATTTCACAATTTCTCCACCAGAAAACACGAATTTTCAATTTGATATGAATGTTTATTTTCAAACTGCTTCGGCTGCTCTGAATGCTGATCCTAATCTCAAACATATGCGTTTTGAATTGGTTCCAGCTCAGTAAGTATTTGAATTGTGTAAATTAATTAATTGATAGAAGATTATTACTATTAATTTTTTAAAAATTAGTGTACAGGAACCAATATTTTGGAGGAATTATTTCTATAGAGTATCTTTAATTAAACAAACTTCATTAGGTTCAATTGACTCTGTAGTCTTAGAAAATGAAGTATTTCAGAAAGATCCTATTAGGGAATCAACTTCCATGGAAACTACAGAAAAACAAGAGGAGAAAAAAGAAGAGGTAATTATATTACAATAAATTGTTATTATATCGAATTTAACGTAAACTCATTGAATTGTAATATTTTGCTGGAAATAAAAAAAAAGCATAAGCAACAAGAGAATTTATCAAATAAAGAAGTCTTATTTGATGCAAACAACAAGGGAGAAGACTCAGGTATGTTCATAATTTATAATTAGAACTCATTTAATATCATCTTGATAATATTTTTTATAAAAAAAAATTAGATTCTTGGATTAAGGATTTTGCTACATCGGATGGTATAGTTGTTACGGAAGATGGTGATGAAGAAGTTCCTGAAAATTGGGAGGAACAATTAAAAGAATTTACATAATTTATTAATCTTTAAAAAATTTAATTTTTGTATTTATTAATCTTTGTATTTATAACAAAATAAAAAGAAAATTTAATATATTATAACTTGTTCTTTAACATCTTTATTTTTTTTTTAACGTATTAAATTATTATTTAATCATTAGTAATTAAAGTCTAAATTATAATTCATGGTAATTTAATTGTATATTATTTTTTTTTTTACAAGGAATGAATTTCAATGGGTTATTTCATAAAAAGAAATATAATCTATTTGTTAAGCAAAAAGTCTTTCTTAAATAATAATTTATTCCGGCTCCTTTTCGTCGGAAGCACTTGTTCCAGCTTTTTCAAAAGCCACAATTCCAAAAACAATCCAACATATTATCATCATTATACCTAAAATTCCCATATAAATAAGAGTTCTTTTTCTTTTCTCAAAAGATGCATCCCTAACATAAGAGATTTCATCTTCTACAATCATCATGTGCATTTGTCCTGTATTATGCACTTCTTCTTCACTAGTACTCAAGTGTCCGTAATTATTATTATTATCATTATGATGTTCACCTTCATATTTAGCATTTAAACTTCCTCTCTTATACGTTTTATCCATCCACCAGAATATCAAAGAGACCAAAAACAAACAACCGCCTAATATAGCAAACATTTTTAAGGCTACCAGATCATCATCCTCATGACCATATTCTATACCCTCGTCATCAATTAAATATTTTTTATGTCTTATATGCTCATCTAACAATATTCCAGCAAAGGTTTGACTAAGAGTTGCACCAATATTATCTACACTTTTCAGTAGTCCAAGACCAGTTGAAACATTTTTTGTGAGCAGTGGGATAAGGGTGACCATAGTAAGAGGAACTGCTGCATAAGCCACAGCAAAGAGGAATATCGGCGGAAATGGGTGTATTAAATGTGGTGGTGAAAGTAACAATAAGTAAGTTATCGATATAGCTGCCGATCCAAACATTACTATGAAACAGATAAAATATATTTATTATACGTGTAACAAGTTAAAAAAAAAAAAAATTTTTTAATGATCTTACATATCCATAATCTATACCCAAATTTATCCAAAAATAATCCTAAAAAAGGATATAATATTACTGGTAATAATAATATTACAGAAGATTCCCATGCAGCCAAAATATCTGTTGTGTCAAACCTGTGTTTGATTATATTGCTGCATAATTATTCAACAAGATCAATTAGATCAATTATAACAAATATTAAAAATTCTGGTTAAGAATCACGTAAAAAACATGTTTAACTAACCTTGATAAATGAAGGAAAGGCGACATTGCAGCTCCAAATAAAACTCCTACAACTAAAAACCACCAAAAAATATCTGACAAATCAAATATAGCATTCCAATGAACAGTTTTCTTTCCCGCCACCGAATGCAAGGCAGCACTTTCCTTGTTATGATTTCTCCTATTGTCGGCATGTTTTATTATATATACATATATAATATTCATAATCCATGACACTGCACACGTGGCAGTAGCTACTATGAAAGGTGTACGATATGTTAATGGCTCCATTAAAGATAATGGAACAGCCAACACGGTAGCAATAAATGAGGCCTATAACAATTTACATAAAATACGTTATATAATAATTACTTTCACATATATTAAAATCGTAGAAAATGAAGAAAGAAATAATATAATTATTAAGCCTGCAAGACTTACTAATCTCCCTAATGTCAATCCAACAGCTAAAGCGAATCCTAATCCATTTCCTTGAAAAAATTGGACAATAATAGTTTCTTGGACAATTGTTAAAGGCGCCAAACCCATACTAAAATATAATTAAAAGCATTGAGTTCCAAGAAGACTTTAATATTTTAAATAAATTGGATCAAAAGAATTGCTCTTACCCAAAAACAATAAATCCAACAATCATAATTCCAACTTTGCCATTCCAACTCCCGACAGTGAAAATGATCATTCCTAATAGAATTACTGTTGTTATAACCAAGGAACTACGAGTAGTTCCGAATCTTGTTACAAGAAGCCCTGAAACTATTGGGATCACCGTATTACATAGAGTAAGAGATGCGACCAATAGTGAAAATTGAGTATTTGTGAGATCAAGTTGCTTTTTATCAGTAAAGAGCAAAGTATGGTAATTAATATTAAAATTAATTGCAAGATTATCAGCATATAAACTAGTATGTACAACAGATATAATACCTCCATTAATATTCCCTTCATAGGTCCAATAATATGTGAAGCAAAGTGACTTCCCACCCCAAACGTACACGCACAAGCCATTGCACACATTTTTATTATTTGTTCTGATTTATCAAAATTCAGACTCATTCTTCGATTTCCTGAAGTTTGACCACGTCCTGCATGTTCTCCATTATGATGGCTTCTTCGGGAAGAACTTCCGGTAGAAATGTGCTTGCCTTTAATGAGCCATTCTTTATCGTCTAATATCTCGGTGTTCTCACTTACAGTTGTTGCTGAAAACGAAAGTGGAAGTGTTGTAGGTTGTGTGAATGACGGAAGGAATTCCGATTCCTCATCCGTGTCCTCTTCTTCTGAAAGTTTTGTTGATATAGCTGTTAGTTTTTCTTGTTCCATATTTTAAAGGATTATAAAAATTCTGGTTTACGTCTTTAAATATTATTTGTTTAAAAAATTTGTTTATATAGTGCAATCATCCAAATCATCCAAATTGAGAAAAATTAAACGTTACATAAAAAATCAATCATGACAGGATCGGTGGAATTATTAAAAAAAGTAAATTTATGCCGATTATGGTTAATCTAATTATTATTGAGTTTCTTGCGCAAATCTTATTTTATAATGATTGATGAGTTTTCTTGTTTTCTTGCAATTATGGTTAATCTTAGAACGTAATTTTAACGTCTAAAAAGTCGGGTTGGAATCCTTGAAGTTTCACTCAAATAATGTTGATGGAAATTTTATTTATCACTTATTTCAGATGTTATACAAGCAATTTTTACTTATTTTAAAGAATATGACCAAGTGCAAAAAATTATTTTAAAATAGTGCTTTCTTTGAACGGATAAATATCCGGGTTATCCTATTATCCGGATAATTTTCGAACGTACATTCGATCTATTAATTTATAAATGGATAAATCCTTGGCTTATCCGGATTACTTAGAATTGGCACAGATATTCTATAAAAATTTTATATGATTTAGAACGAATTCCCTGACTTTAATAATACAATTTCGCATTAATATAACAAAATGATATGATAATGATATAACTGCACTTTCTTTTTAATTGCATGAAAAACAAAAAAGTTCAGTAAAACTTAATTTGGTTTTGGCTGAAACTACAGTATCTCATTATCATTTATTATTTTACATACCAAAATATTTATACTTTATTATTGTTCTCCAATAATTTTATCTACACTGCATATATTTTTATATGGCTCTTTAATTTATTACAAATTTAAATACTTTGGATCAATTTATCTATTATAAATGCAAATAAGTTGGCTTATATTTTACTAAAATTATTTATTCAAATTACCTATTATCTTAACAGTTTAATAAAATATTTGGATTTCAAAATTTTCAAAAGGTTATTATATTATTTATAAAGTAATTTAGTAAAAAGTTTTATTTTAAAAACTATTGAAAATATTTTAAAGAAATCTCATATAACAAATTATTTTATATATAGTCAGACCTCTAGGTAATCACCAAGTTAATTACACTTCTGAATGATGAATATATAGAGGTGTGATTGTGTTTATTGAATCTTATAAATTATATATGACCTAATATTTAAGCCAGTATTAGAAGTTAAATTTGGCCAGAATTAAGATTATACCAAAATTGTATTTTTTAAAAATTGTCTTAATTTAAGCTAAATTAAATAATTTTAGCCTAAATTTAATATAGATCTAAAGAGAAATCAGCTATTAAATTTCTTTAATTTATGGCTAATTAAATATTGGTGATTGTAAAGAGATCAAATTATTAATAAAAATAATATATATATTACAGATCATTTGGTGATAGTAATTATATAACTGTTAAAGTATTATACTTTATTTTAAAAGATTAAACTCCATAATTATGGAAAGAATTATTAAAGGACAATCAGCTGCAGCAGATTTAGATATAGCAATTGCTAGAGTGTAAGCTATTAAATTGCTTATCAAAATATGCTTAAAAATGTTAAACTAATTCTATAAATCTTGTTAGTCAAGTTACAACTCAGAAAACTAAATCTTATAGAAAATAAAAATATTTTCAACAAAGAAATTAGAAAAAAGGATATTAATAATTTAATTAAACAGATGGAAAATTTAAAAATGAATAACTGAAATTAGAAATAAGAATTAAAAGTTTGGAAAATGAATTAAAAAATAATGAGAGGTAAATACAATCTTAAGGAAGGAATTTTGATTGGAAATTGGAATAGAATAACATGTTATAAATGTAGACAGAAAAGTTATATTGTAAAATAATATAAAAGATTTGTAAATAGAAGAGTAAATATCTGGATCATTATGAAAGTAATAATAATTATAAAAAATATTATAATGATGATTATAATGAAAATAAGAAATATGATAATAATTATAAAATATATTTTAATAAAAAAGAATTCTATTTAGCAAAAAGAATTACTTGAAATCAATTAAATAGAATGAACCCTATAAAAAATCTTAAATAATAGAGAAAGTTTTATAAATCTCCAGAATTTTATCAATAATGATATAAAAATGCAAAATAAATTTAAAGAAAGATATGTTTCAAAAGGACAAGATAAATTTATTAGAAATTCCAATAAATTTGAAAAAAGAACTGAGGATTACAATATTATGGAAGATATAAGAAATATAGAGCCTAATATAAATTTTGCTCAATTATGTAAAATTAATTTAAATTAGTAGTTAAATTAGCAAAAGCTACAAAATATGAAAAAGTATTAATTAAAAGAATAATGTCTATATTTGAAAAATAACTGAAAGTAATAAAAAATATAAATATACAAACTGAAGTAAGAATTCTAATCACTAAATCTAATTTAAGTAAGAAGTAAGAGTTAACTGTAGTAATAAAAGCAAATTTTAGTAAATAGAATGGTAATAATTAATATAGGAGCAGCTATTAGTACGCTTTATTAAAGAAAATAGAAAATTTAATCAAAAGTAAAAGTAATGTAAGATGTGTTTTAGTTAATAGAAATAAAATAGCTTTTTTGAAATAAACTAGTCTAAAATTAGAAATATAAGATTAGCTTATACCAATATAAGTGAAAGTAATAAATTCAATAGAAAAAAAAAATAATTTTAGAAAATAATGTTTTAAAGAATTGGAAAGCAAATATATATTTTAAAGATAAAATATTGACTATTTAAGTTAGAGAATAATTATAGAAGTAAAAGTAAAATATGTAAAGAAACCTAGAACTAATCAAAAGATTTTGACTAAAGAAGATGATGAATTTGAAATGAAAGAGTCTGAATATGAATTAGAAGAAGAAATAGAAACTTTTATGATAAAGAATATTAAAGAACAATTAATAAATAATAGAAAATATAATAAGTTTTAATTTATTAATTTTGATTTATTTGATAATAATGAGGCAAAATAAATAGTTTTGGCCAAATTAATGGAGAGATATTAAAGATACCAGTAAAATTTAAAGAAAAATTAAAGATTAGGAATATAAATTTGATCAAATAGATAAAATTAAAAGACACTAATTTATAAGTATAATGATGTATTTAAATATGATTAAGAGAAATTCAATAAAATAATAAATAATTTTTTTTTTTCCTGCAGCATATGATAAACTTTATTAAAGTTAATATTTAAAATTACATGTAAAATTAAAGTTATCTAATATATTAAGGTTAATACCACCCATTATTTTAATGAATCCTATATATGCACTATTGGTAAAACTTGTTCTTATGCAGGTAGAAGTATGTAAAAGTAATTTATCTTAGAGGTACCTTCTTGCAATTTATGGAATGTGATATCCAAGGACTTGCTACAATGCAATAATTTTATAACTCTCACTAATCCTTCAAAAAATAAAATGTATATCGTTAATTCACATAACCTTATTATCATCTACGTATAATTGCTAAAGTAGGAATTTATATGATATATACTAACTATAGGAATAATATAAACTTAATAGGATACTCTCTCCTGATTTTTTTAAAAATATATAAAATCTGCAGTACACACAAAATAATTTTAAAAAATATAACTCTTTATTAAAAACATAAATATGGATTCGTATAAAACCGGGACTGAGTTTGAAAATATCTTCGTTAAGGAACTAGGAGATTGTTAGTTGATTTATTTGAAAATATAGGACGTTGCCAACCATCATTAGTTAAAAAAGATATCTGATAGTAGTATAAAGACTCGTCAATAGCACCAGCTTATATGGAAGAATTAGGTAGAATACTACATATTCCAGAGAGGGTCCCAAAAAATACATATAAAGGTCATATGCAAGTTTGCTTAGCCATATTAGTAAAATTTCCAAAAGTTATAAAATTTTATTTGCATAGATTTTGAGATTTTTTAAAAAGTCATAATTATAATTTGCGTAATAGTAATCATTTTTATATATGTCATATATTTAATTTGCATAGTCAATGTATTTTTTATAAATATATATAATTCTGGTGATTTTCTATTAATTAGCAGCATAACAACTTGGAATTCCAGCGGTTTTCAACTAATTAACAGAGTAACGCTTTGAAATTCCAGCATTTTTCTATTAATTAGCAATGTAACGCCTTGGAATTCCAGTATTTTTCTACTAATTAGCAGTGTAATACCTTAGAATTCCAGCATTTTTCTATTATTTAACAGTATAATGCTTTGGAATTCTGGCTATGAATAATAAAAATTAAGAAATTATTATAAAAAATGTGTATTGCGGTATTGCATTGCATTTTTTTATATGAAATAAGGTGAGTGCTAGAAAAAGGGACTAAATAAACAATGAAATCCATTGTCTAATTGGTCCTTTTTCCTAGCACTCACCCAAAATTATTATAAAAAAGTGAATTGCAACATCGTAACGTACTTTTTTATATGAAATTATTATAAAAAAGTAAATCACAACATCATAACGCATTTTTTTATATGAAATTATTATAAAAAAGTGAATCGCAATATCACAACGTACTTTTTATATGAAATTATTATAAAAATCAGTATTTTTTTGGCATTTTTAAAATAAAAATAATTTTTTTTATAAATGTACATCCTATATAAATGCTTATTTTAGGGCCAATTATCTCTGACCTTTATATGTATTTTTTGGGGTCCTTCCCAAAGGATATAGTCAAACTATTTGTTACAACATATGCTTCAGTAGCTTCTACATTATATAACCAAAACATAATACAAATGGGAAAAAATGTTGCTGACCTTCGTGGCTGGCTCTTATAGGTGCAACAAGAGAAGAAAGATTGCATGAGTCTGGTTACAAATAAGGAAAAAGAACTAGCGGCAAAGGAATAAATAATTTCACAGCAAAAGTTGCAGATTTCAGATGATGTAACAATACTAAATCAAGGAAGTACCTGAGCCAATAAGAAACGGTCATCCTGGAAAAAAAGAAAAAATTTAGGAGTAAAATCAAAAAAGCTACGGTATTATCGATCAATGATTTACCTGATACAGAAATTGATCTGAATAAGTTTGAGCAAGAAATACATGATTTACTTTTCTATGATATACTAAAAAGATGGAATGATGATAAAGTATTAACCGTTTTTAAAGAAATGGGACTTGTACGAAAAATTAGTATCAAATCTTAACATAAATATAGATCAGTTAGAATATTTATTAATTTAAAGAAACGTAAATCACCTCAGAGTTGATTATATGTCTATTATATGCTGATTGGTGTAGATAATATTACTTATAATTTCAGGTGGTTTAATGAAGATACTGCTTTATCTGATATTTGTAAAATATATGCGTGTACAGCGTATATGAGGGTGAAAGAGGAAGATAAAATCTCCTAGACTATGAAATAATAAAGAAATTTCATGCTGACTACCTGATCGGATTTGCTAAGATTATTCAGATCAAAGGAATTAAGTATTATTACGCATATTTTAAAAATGTTGACAAGCTAGGGAAAGCTATTGAAAAAAGTTTGAAGACAGAAGAAGGTGATACCGTCTAGCACTGCATAAAATATTCCCCTTTGGGTATACCCTCACTTTAAAAGATCTGGGTATTTTACTAGATATAAAAATTTTACTCTTGATTAATACCCCTCCTTAATTCTGGTAACTTAAGCTTAATTCTAAAAATTGAATAATACTCACGGGTATTTTGTGAGATGCTGGGTATTATATGAGGGGGATGCAATATAATTTTAATCAAAGTATTTTGTAAAATATCTGGGGTAATTTATGCAGTGCTAAACGGTAAATTGTGGATTATTCCAGAAAGAAAAAAGAATTTTGATACTGTTATCCCTATGAAAAGTTTTTATACTTAAAATATATTTAAAATTTTATTAAAATATACTTAAAATAAGTATCAATTTTAATTCACGATATACTTATAATATGCCTAAAATATGCCTAAAATACTCTTAAAATTTACTTTTAATGTACTTGTTTTTTGCCTAAGTACTTAAATTATATTTAAAGTATATTTAAACTAGAATTTAAGTACAATATAAGTG
>JADRCO010001541.1:0-18629 GCA_021464525.1 Rhizophagus sp. LPA8_4_AMF | reverse complement strand
ATTGATACTGAAAAAACGTATATACTGAGATACGGAAAATTGACCAATTCAGTATCTCTCCGTATTCAAAACGTATCTTTCAGTATGTAAACGTATTTTCCGTATAAATTCCGTATAAAAAACGTATCCACTTTTTTTATAGGGTTGCCTTAAAATTATTTTATAACTTACAAAATCCTATTGAATTCATAATAAATGAGGTATGAAATTTTTGCAAATATTTTTAAACCTTCTTTAACATAGCTGATAGTAAATTTATTTCTTATTTATGCTTAGGCTAAAAAATATTCAACAAATAATGAGTCATTTCTCATGTTATATGGAATATCTCAAAATCCCGATACAAATGATTACATTTTAGTTCAAAATAATTCTATAAACCTCACAAACTGGATTAGTGGAAATGAAAAAATTGATGATTTCATTCAAGAAATGCAATTAAAAATTAATAACTATGATGATATAGTGCTTGAATGGATTCCACACAATCAGTTTAATGAAATTAAAGAGACAGGTAAAAATGGTCCCGTAATAGTATATTCAGCAATATGGAAGGATGGTCCATTATATTGGGATATTCAGTATGAAGAATATGTAAGAGATTCAAATAAAGAAGTTGCCTTAAAATTATTACAAAATCCTATTGAATTTGTAATAAATGAGGTATGAAACTGAATTTTTGCAAATATTTTAATACTTCTTTATAACATAACTGATATTATATTTATTTCTTATTTATGTTTAGGCTAAAAAAATTTCAACAAAAAATAAATCATTTCTCATGTTATATGGAATATCTCAGAATCCTTTTACAAAAGATTATATTTTAGTTCAAAATAATACTATAAACCTCACAAATTGGTTTAATGGAAATAAACATATTGATAATTTTATTCAGGAAATGCATTTAAAAATTAATGACGGCTATGATGTAGTATTTGAATGGATACCATACAATCAGTTTAATGAAATTAAAGGAACAGGTAAAAATGGTTCTATAACTGTATATTCAGCAATATGGAGGAATGGCCCATTACGCACGAGTCCATATTATACAAGAGATTCAAATAAAGAAGTTGCCTTAAAATGTTTTCATAACTTGCAAAATCCTATTGATTCTCTAATAAATGAGGTATAAAATTATTATAAAGCTTATTACATTTATTGTCACATTTTTTATTATAATGCTAATTTCTTGATGTTTTAGGCAAAAAAATATTCAACGAATAGTGAAAAGTTTCATGTTCTATATGGAATATCTCAAAGTCCAGATAAAAATGATTATATTTTGGTTTTTAACTGGACAAGTGGAAATGAGGAAATTGATAATTTCATTCAAAAAAGTCAATTAGAAATTGAAGATCATCTCCATGATGTAGTATTTGAATGGATACCATACAGTCAGCTTAATGGAATTAAAAAAAAGTTTTATGACAGTATATTCAGCAATATGGACAAATGGTCCATTAAATTGGGATATTCAGTATGAAGAATATATAAGAGACTCAAATAAAAAAGTTGCCTTAAAATTATTGTATAATCTACAAAATTCCGTTAAATCTGTAATAAATGAGGTATAAAATTTTTTACAAATACTTTTAATACACCTTTATAATATAGTAGTATGTTTATTTTTTGTTTATATTATGTTTAGGTTAAAAAGTATTCAAAAAAAAATGAATCATTTCTCACGTTATATGGAATAACTCAAGATCCAGGTACAAATGATTATATTTTAGTTCAAAATAATTCTATAAACCTTACAAATTGGATCAGTGGAAATGAAGCAATTGATCATTTCATTCAAGAAATGCATTTAAAAATAACTGATTACGATGATATAGTAGTTGAGTGGGTACCATATAATCAGTTTAAACGTGGTAAAGTAATAGGCGAAGGTGGTTTTTCTATAGTATATTTAGCAGAATGGAAAGACGGTCCATTAGAATATGATGCAGATAAAAAATCATATAGAAGAGATCAAAATAGAAACATTGCATTAAAACGTTTGCGTAATTCACATAATATTAACGTGATTGAATTTTTAAATGAGGTATGAAATTCCACAATTTTATAAAAAATAATTTTGAATAGAACTTCATAAATTTAATTTAAAAAAAATAATAATTATTTATATTTTTTAATAGGTTAAAGAATACTCAATATCTAAAAGAAGTAATATTCTTAATATACATGGAGTAACTCAACATCCTGATGCAAAAGATTATATTATGATTCTTAAATATGCAGATGCTGGATGTTTTAATGATTGGATTAATACAAATTTTGAAGCTTTTAATTGGGAAAATAAATTATACATATTATTAGATATTATTAAAGGTCTTAAAGAGATTCATCAAAAACAAAGATTTCATGGTGATTTTCATACAGGAAATATATTATTCAGTGAACCTTCCATTGCTTATATTTCAGATATGGGATTATGCAAAGAGGTTAGTAATATAGATAAAACAAATATTTATGGAGTTATGCCTTATATAGCTCCTGAAGTATTAAATGGAAAGCCTTATACTCAAGCAGCAGATATTTATAGCTTTGGCATGATTATGTATTTTGTAGCAACTGGAAAACAACCTTTCTATAATTGTGCACATGATAATATTTTAGCATTAGGTATTTGTAAAGGAAATAGACCTGAAATGAATGAACCAGAAGCACCAAAATGTTATATGGAATTAATGAAAAAATGTTGGGATTCAAATCCAGATAATAGACCAAGTGTTACTGAAATAGAAGAATCAATTTCACAATTTTATTAATTCTAATTATATTGTAGAAAATAATGAAATTGAAATCCAATTTAAAGAAGCAGAAGAAAATAGAAAAGCAACAATTAAAAATTATCAAGCAACTACTCACCCACAAGCTATCTATATATCTCGATTACTTAATAATGATATAACTGAATGTCTAGATTGTGCAATCTAGATTAATTTCTAAGGAGTATATTACCTACTTTGTTTAATATTTTAACTATGATTATTTATGGTAAATTTGCAATGAAATATGTAATTATTATTTCACAAAAGCCATAGATATAATTGGTCATTGGAATCATGATGTCGTGGTGATAGTGAGTACCATGCATGGATACTAACATCTTATATACAATTTTTAATTAATAAGCTTTTTAACTTCTTTCTAGTTGTTAGTTGCATTACCTATATTACATAATAAGATCATCCAATATTTTTCTTTATTACCGAAATTACTTTTCATTCTATAACTAAGTAACTTATCACAATAAATTATACATATTATTATGTATATTTTATCAATACTTATTTTTTACATGAAATTATATTTTGTTATTTTTTAAATTTTGAATGAAGTGTTTTCCATGAGTTTTGAGTCTAAATAAACTGATATTTAAGATTACATATTTTTTAATGTAATAAATAAATTTACTTAATAATGAAAAATTATTACAACTGGAAAAGTGATGTGTGTCAAGTATCTATGTTATTATAAATGCAATAAAACAGTAATAAATGTGATAAATAATGAATAAGAATAAAAAATAAGTAAACCAATGGTCTGTTTCAATAATGAAAACCAACTAAAACTCCTCCTTTATATAAGTTTACATATTTGTCTTTCAGTGCATATAAGATATCCTGGGTAAAGTTATATAGTAAGTTATACTAAATTATATGAAGTATCCAGACTTTTGCTGAAGTTCATTTCACTAAACCCATCTCATCTCAAATAGCTCTTTTGCTGAATGAAAATTTTGCTAAAGGACTCTGCCAAAGCCATTTCGCCAAATTGATGTTTTACTAAAATGGTGTGATCAATATATATTTTATAAGAATATTCAATAAAAATTTTTAAAAATTCTTTTTATACTATTTATATGTTAAAAGCACTTTTAGAATATTATCATTTTAACATTGATGTAGTACTTTGTGCCAAATCAGATCATCATTAAGCATAGCATCCATACAATTAAAGCTAATATTAGATCAGTTTTTAATATCAAATTAATATATCTAAGGATGGAGGTTAAACAAACTAAATGAAATGAACATAATAAAACTTTTGGAAATCTTGGGAAAATTTGGAAATTTCGGAAAAATTCAGAAAGCCGCAATTTGAATTTAGAGGGGCATATCATTTAAATTATTATATGCTTACTACTATCAACATTTAGATTTTTTTAAAAAAATAGAGGGGTTGTGGTATGTTAAACAATCAAGTTGGAATTAGGGATGAAATCGGTTCAAAATGAGTCAACTTGAGTCGATTGTGGAGCCGATCTTAAATTTAAAAGATTCTGGGTCTCTTGGGCTTAAAACTATTTTTAACCATAAAACCGGACTTCAAACCGATTCTGAACCAACTTCAAGAACCGATTCAAATTGAGTCATCTGACAATTACATACCAACTATCATTTGAAGAAAATTTTTCTGATTGATCATCATCACATGCTCTACTTGTGTCTTAAATTTGATGCACATAGCTCATATTTTTATTTATTAGAGCCGATTTGGAACCGAATTAGAACCGACAAACCGATTTCCATCCCTAGTTGGAATGGCCTAATTAGTTTTACATCATATAATATAGAATCATGTGTTTCATAAATTTATGTATAATTTTATATGCAATTGTTATAATAAGCATGATTTACTAAATATTAATAAAATGTATATATGAAGTAAGAATCCTGGGTAGTTAGTTGTTCTGGTCCCTGGATGCATCCCTAATTTACCCTAAATACATCCAGGTTAGTACCTAGGAACTTTTGATGAATTACACTGGATGTAAACACTATCCAGGATGGTCATTGAATTTTTTTACACTAGCAGATGCTATAAATTTATTATATGAATTTGTCTGTTAAAGCACAAAAATGATTATAATGAAATAAAAATGATCTTAATTTTGAATCAATACATTATCCAATTGACTTGACAAGTATTATATACAGTATAATAAATTACATTTAAATAATCAAAAAATATTACATTGAATCTTTCCAATGGAACCCGCCATTAAAAGTATCTTTAACTTGTTTAGCAAATTCATCATCAATCAAAAAATCTAAAGCAGTTAATGCAATTCCTTTTGAAGCAATTAATGTAGCATTATGAGCAAATTCAGTTTTAGCAGCGTTTGTAAAACCAATCGTATGATTTGCACTTCCTTTAGGAGGTTTAATATCATATAATGGGTGGATACTAGGAACTACATAAGTCACGTTTCCCTGATCAGTTGAACCTAGGAATATTTCATCTTGTTCTGTTTTAGGTATAAATTCTATACCAAATTTCCTAAGATGTTCCTCATATCTTTCACCCAAAGGAACGTTTGCTTTCACATCTTGAAAGAAAATAATAAAATTATTAAATATTTTACATTTAGTAACTTATGGATAACAATAAACCAACCAAAAATTCTTCTTTTTTGGGTAATTTTAGGGTCTTTGGTCCCATTTGCCTCTGTACATCCAGTTGCCTCGCCGGCTGCTTCAAAACATCCATAAACACGTGGTCTCAGAGCATTTAGATCTTCAAGTGTTTTCCCACGAATAATGAAACTCGCGGATGTATAATCAGGAATAACTAAACATGATACAACTGGTTAATCAAAATAGTTCATATAATTTAATGTAATAATAAATACAATATTTGAAATACCATTTGGCGCTTTTCCACCATTAGTTATAATTCCATGAATTCTAAAAAGTAGTTTAGAATTAAAAAAGAAACATTACCCTTAATAAATTTATAACACAATAAATCACCTATATGTAGGCTTGATTTGTTGTCTTAATAATCCAATGTTATTATATGCCAAAACCATTGCATCCAATGTGTTAATTCCTTCCCATGGTATACCAGCAGCATGTGCGTTTCTTCCAAAATATTCAACGCCATAAGACTCATTAGCAAAATGACTGAAAAAACTTCCTTCATAAGGACTTTATAAAATATAGATGCATACATTTAATTGGGAATCTTTTTTTTTTTCTTTTAAGAAAGAAAAATTAACCTTTTTTATATAACTTTACCTAGGATGTACCATTAAAGAAACATCTACATCATCGTAAGCACCTGCTTTGATCAAAATAATTTTGCCGCCACCATTTTCTGAAATGAAAAGTTGTTATTATAATAATAATAATAATAAGTTAACTGATAGATATTTTTCATATTCAAGAAATTAACCTTCAGCAGGAGTGCCAAATAACTTTACTTTTCCAGGAATTTCATGTTTTTCAAATACGGCCTTTATTGCTATTGCAGCAGCAACTCCACCAATTGCTATCAGATCTAAAAACATATTATTTCACAAGAACCATTTATTAGAATATAACAATATAAATGATTGGTTATATACATGATTGAGAAATACAACATACTGTGACCGCAAGCGTGACCAATTTCTGGAAGAGCATCATATCTATTTATGATTTGTTAAATAATGATTTGTCTGATAAAGATAAACAAACAAATTGATAAAATTATACTTACTCGGAATTAAAAGAAACAACCCTTCCTTCACCACCTTTAGATGTAAATTCTGCTACAAATGCTGTTTCAATGTCGTATGCACTAGGCGTTACCTTAAATCCTAATTAGGAACGATTAATAATATTAATTAAATTTTTAAAAAATCTGCAATTTATTTACCTAAATAAAATTTTACCTTGATCTTTGAGATATTTTACCAACAAATTATGAGCAAATGTTTCTTTAAAAGCTAAGTAATAAATATATTTTATAATTATTAAAAAAGTTCTTTATAGGATAAAATGTATCAAAAAATTATTTGAAAATGATTGTATTGTAACCTAATTCCGGGTTTTCATGAATCTAAATTAATATTATTAAAATGTATATAATTTTTTTAATCCTATTAAATAATGAATGTGCCTAATATACCTTTAAACTGATGGATCTCAAATCTTCTGATTTATCATCAATAGCTTTTATTAAAGTGTTTGCACATTCGTTTGCTAGGTTGATTTCTAACATAATTAAATAGGTTGATCAATTAAATTAAAAAGACAATAATCGGTAAGAAAAAAAATTTTGTTTATTTAAGATGATCTAGAATTTCCTTATTGGGTAATCAATGATGTCATACTCAATGTTCATAGTATTATCCTAATATAGTAAGATTTTTGTCTAATACCGGTATTTATTATCTTGGTAGTACATTTTTTCCAATCGTTAAAGTTCTGAAATTGTCCTGCATCACAATAAGCGCTCTCAAACAATTATTAGCATTAACATGTACAATCTAGAGCGATTAAAGTAATTTGATCGATGAATTCAATCCAAGTTTAATTGTCACATGTAATCCGAGAAATCAATAAGTTATAGTCGATCAATCAGTCATATCAAAAATTCCTAAAATTATTTAACAAAAGAAACTCATTAATTGTTAAACGTATCAAACGGTTATTTTTTTATTTATTTCCTTTAAATAAAAGGATTTTATTTATACAGTATTATCATATAATATAGGAATGACTTCATGATCAATGACCGATCATGATTGACTCGATCAAATTTATTACTTCACAGAAATATTTATATTTTTATAACTTTTAATTAAACACTTTTAAATATTTCATTGAATATAGTTTACACCAAACTTCACATGATCATATTTTCATAGATACACCGATTTATCACTATGTAATGTAAATTTGTTGCTTATATTTCGCAACATGATTGAATATATGTATGGAGTATCAGATTGTTTTATTCTCATTTATTTTTTCGATTAACAATAGTATAATTATATAGATTCATAATTTTTAAAAATTATAAAATCAATTTATCAAATGAAGAATTAGAAATTGTTACAAGTTTAGAGAAAAATAATTTATTTGCCACTGGTATTAAACTTGACAAAAATATTGTTTACAATTAAAACCAAAAAAATGTTGCGAATTATCCAGTGTAACAATGCAGTATATTGATCACAACTTAGTTGTTGTTACAAAAGATAATTTTTTCAAAAAAAAAAGCCATAAGTGACACAAAGAGTTGTTTAGACCGAATTTTTTTTTTAATATAATTTTTTCTTACCATATTTTTTTTTTTTAAAAAAAGGAATTATAATATATTTTGGTCCAGTTTTTATAAAACTGAATTTTTCCCCTTTATAATCATACTATATAATTTTTTTTTTATTTACTATATTTATATTGTTTTCATTAACTTATATATGTATACGTATATTCTTATATATCTCGCTTAGATCTGGAATCGATGCTGCGGTGCTACGATAAGCGCCTTTTTTTCCGATTTTTATTTTTCCTATTCTGTTCTTTCATCTCCTAGGTTTGGATCGGTGATATAATCAAAACAAATAATATATTTTTTTTTATTTGAATAAAATGTTTTATATGGTTTTTTTTTTAGTTAGAATAAGTATAGTTTTTTGCTTTTAAAATAAAGAAATTAAGAAAATTAAATTATAAAGATAATTCTAAATGATTTATAGTATAATTAATACTTATTTTAATATTCTTTATTTTTATTATTAATTGTTATAATTTTTATCTAATATAATAAAATTTTAATCAATTTTTATTTTTCATACACATTATAATCCCAATTGTAAATAAATAAAAACTTTAAATTAATATTACGTAATAAATTAATTTTTTTATATATATACCAGAAATTTCATCATGTTGATTTAAACTCATTAATCCTGTTGCAACGCAACAGGTTACAGCAAGTATTTTTATAAATAATAAAATATATTTGAGTTTTTTTTTTAATTAAGAAATATCATTACCCTCTGTTGCATTTACCCTTTCTAGCTTAGTCAACCTAAATAATGACGATAGATGAATATTATTCTTTGATCGCAAATCATAATTTGTATTCTTTCAGTATCTTATATAGTTTGGAATATTTATAATTCAGAAAGCTTAAATTGAAGATATGAAGATATATAGTAAATGATAAAATTTTTTTACCAGGTTAACATAATATTCGTAAATGAAATCCTAATTTATACATTTCACATTTGCTAAAAATAATTTTGATATTATATAATTATTTATTTTCCTTGTGCTTATTATCTTCGTTTTAGAAATTGAAGATTCTATTTTGAAAAGTAGATCTCATTGTATTGTCAAATTTTTTTAATGCTAGAAAATATGTATATGGAAAATGATTTCAGCAATTAAAAACCAAAGGAATTACGATACAAGTATAAGATTCGTTATTATTATTATCTAATTTTTATTCATGAATAAAATTTTCAATTGACGAAAAGTGGTAGACTATTTATTTTAAAAAGTTAAAAAAAGTAAATCATGCAAATTATAATGATAGTTGATAGGTTAGATCAGGAGTTTAATTCTAATTTGAACAAAATTAATTTCTTTTAATCAAAACACTTTTATTATTATGTTTTATCTTCAAAAAATTCTGATTGGCTAGCAGTATGGTATGAATAAAACATCTCCCAATCCCGATTAACGTGTAATATTCGCAAGCAAGTTCAGTAAGTTCAGTATTATGACTATAGATATAATATTGAAATAAATATTATTATACAACGTATAAATTTACTTATAAATAGTTGTTGCGATCTGAGAGTTAATTATCAAAAAAACTTCTTGGATGATACAATATGACAGATCTATGGTTGAACTGAATTTCAATTAAATTAATATTTTTTCATAATAATGAACGAGAGAAGTCAATCTTTTATTTTCTCTTTCTTCTTCTTTGCTTTTTCCTTTATAATTTTTTTTTTTACATTCATTCTTTTATTCAGTTGATGAAAAATATAAAATAATTTATCAAGACTAATTATTATTTTCGCTCTTTATAGTCTTTGTCGTTAATTATCAGTTTATTTTCAAACATTAACACATGAATTTGTTTTTTACAACCATAAAAAAGATGGAATATATACATATTTTATTAAAAAAAAAATAAAATATCTATAATGGAAATAATGCATTTACTAAGAAACATCATACTATGATAATTATTAAATTGTTTAATATGAAATTTGTAGATTTAAACAAAAGATCAGATGATAATAAAAATTTTGCTGTTAAATTATTGCAGCGCAAAAAAAGCACATAAATTGGATCTTTAACGCAACGACTGTCTTTTAGTATTTTTATTACATTATCGGTATGAATTTATGATAAAAAGTAATAATGACCTCACTATCATAGTACCTACCATTTCACACTTTTAATTATAATTTAACTGCAATTATTTTCGAAAAAGCATTATCTCTAAAAATTATATATAATAAGTTATTATTTTCTTGTCCATTCTTGATAAAAATTTATCATTGTACTTTCAAGATTTAACGTACCACAAAGTAATGACCGTCAGTTATTTTTTAATGTCATACATGAATTTTATAACAAAATATGAATATTTTCTGAAAGATGAATAAAATTTTATATATTTTATTATTTCATGTTTAACTACTCATGTTTCAATCATTTACAATATACTAAAAAAAATTCTGTCAATAATTTGAATTTTGTAACATGCAAACACATGATATGTCTACATATGATCGATCTATTCCATACTTATGGTTCGGTCATTTATAAAATGGTATTTACAGGTAGTTATACAAGTGAATCCAGTATATTATTATATTGTATCACGAGAGGTAAAAATTATCATAGCGCTATGTCATGAATACAAGTGAAAATACATATACAAATTTATGAGAATAATATTTCAATTATATGAATCTATTGATAAATGTTTTTATTATTAGATATACTTTAAACTACATTCAAATTTAATTAAATAATGAAGATTACACTGTTAGAATATCCTGTTCATTTTAATGAGTAATGAAATTATTATTATTACATTATAATAAATTAAATTTGAAAAATTTATTATTTTACCTTAAATTTACATGTATTAGATTAAATATTTTAAATTTTATTATATATATAGTTAGTTGTCATTTCATCAGTAGATTTCCATAGAATTCGACGAAAACCAATTACTAATATAACATATCCCTTTAACTTATTAGGTTTCGATTTTGTTATTTTAATACGCTCATCAAACACTCCTGAGCAAGAATAATTGGTAGCTTTTCCTTTTGAAATTGTTTTCATATATGAATTTAATTGATTCATCCCATTATTTAATATATCACCTATAGTTGTTAGTTTTGTTTTTTTATCCTCCTTTGACCAATATGTATATGGTTTTTCTAATATAGATTCTTCATTTTCCTTTTCAAGTATTTTGTCTAAATTTTCAAGTTCATTTGTGCCAAAATTTTTTTTTTACTTACTATTAATAAGGCCAACTAATGAGATATACTTTAATTCTAAAATAATGTTATTATCTCCATTACTGCTTAGAATAAAAATGTCTGAAAAACCAAAACGGCCTGAACCTTTTGGCTTTTCACTATTCATTACTAATGTGAGTTCTGGAATACAATACTTTAATGGCAAAAGATTTTCTACAATTGCCTGAAGTACAGGTTCATTTGTTGAAGAAAGAGACATTCGTGATCTTGATAGTAAAGAAGACTTTAGAATTTTAATGAAAGGTGTAATATTATTTGCAATAAGGTTTTCATATGCTGAAATAGCAAGAAGTGCATTATCAATAACTTGTCTATATGCTAAATTATCCTTGTTTTTTTCTAAAATTCGGCTTTGTTTCTTCCAGTGTTCTAATAGATGGTAGAAATAATTTAATAATATATGTAAATGCAAAAAACAAATAAATAATATGGATATTATAACTTACCAGTAGTTGAACTCTCTGTATTAGTATCATCTTCTCTTACTATTTTTAACACTTTCTTTTGTTTATCTTGAAGAGTAATATTTTCAGAATTATTTATGGTTTTTTTATGAAAATCTTCTGAAGCTGTCTTTTTCAAATGTAATGTATCAGTAGTATTGGAAGCCACTAAACTTTCTTTTTTATTTTCCTTAATAACCTTTTTCCAGAATATTTGAATTTCTTTTGCATAACGTAAACATTCTACATTTATCTGTTATAAGGAAAAAATTATTAATAATGTGTAAAATTTTTATTTAGTAATAAAGAAGACATAGCCAATCCGTCCACCACCAAAATTAGCAGACTTTATTAACAACAAAAAGTAGGACGCCTGAAGTGAGATCCTGGGGTGGTTACCAACATGTCAAGACAGTAATTCTCCTAATTAAACCAAGGAATTTCCTTTACTTGATGTTGAATATGGTAATTACTGTATTCGAAATTAAACCAGGAATTTCTTGACTTGCTGTTGGTTATACAGGTTGTTGATACAGTATTCTTCTAGATCAAACTAGGAATTCAATTCCTTACTATATTGTTGTTTAATATCCATAATTCTTCCAAATTAAATCAGGAATTTCTTTTGACTTGCCGTTGTTGTTGATACAGTAATTTTTTTGAATCAAACAAGGAATCCTAGCTCGCTTAGGAGTTACCCTACTTTTGCAAAATAAATATAACACACCTTTTCTTTAAAAACCTCCTGATTTAGATCTAACTTTTCCACTTCTTCTAAGAAATGACTAATCCAAGTATTATTAAGATTCTTCCAGTTATCTGAGAATGTTGAAGTGACAATTACAGCATTACAACATAAACTCAAATATCCATAATATGATGAATTACTGCCTCGTTCCTTTAGATATGAAATAAGATCTAGAACGTCAAAAGGTTAGTTAGTAGCTAAATATTACAAATCAAAATACTGTTCATAGGACTTACATTTTTGGCCAGGGTAACTCGTGGATGTGCTCATGTTGATTAGTTTCAAAATCCAAATATGGTAAATAATAAATAAATAAAAAATAAGAATAGAGTAAAGAATTCAGAACAGAAATGATAAAGAATATAAATTATTAAGGAGTAAAAAAAAAATATAGAATAGAAAGAATAGAAAGTATTAATAAACTACTAAGAAAATAAACAGAAAAGAATATAGAAAAAATATTGAGAAAAATAAAGAATTAAGATAAAGAATAAAAAGAATAGGGAATGCGAAAAAGAATAAAAGGAATAAAGAAATTTGAAAAAAGAATAGAAAGAATAAAATAAAGAGTTAAAGAAAGATTAAAGAATATGAATATAATAGAAAAAGTAAAAGGTCAAGAATTTAAAGAATTACAAATAAAAAAATAGAGTTACGAAGAATAAAGAATCAGAAAGAATAAACAAATAAAGAATAAAAAAAATAAAGAATGCGAAAAAAAATAAAAAGAATGAAGAGTTTGAAAAAAGAATAGAAAAGAATAAAGAGTTAAAGAAAGATTTAAGAATTTGAAACAAATAGAAAAAGTAAAATGTCAAGGATTTAAAAAATTATAAATGGAAAAATAAAGTGTTAAGAAGAATAAAGAATTAAGAAAGAAAAGAATAAGGAATGCGAAAAAAAAATAGATAGAATAAAGAGATTAAAGAATTTGAAAAAAATAGAAAAAAGTAAAAAGTCAAGGATTTAAAGGATTAAAAATGAAAAAATAAAGGGTTAAGAAGAATAAAGAATTAAGAAAGAAAGGAATAAACAAATAAACAATAAAAAAAATAAAGAATGCGAAAAAAAATTAAAGAATGAAGAGTTTGAAAAAAGAATAGAAAAGAATAAAGAGTTAAAGAAAGATTTAAGAATTTGAAACAAATAGAAAAAGTAAAATGTCAAGGATTTAAAAAATTATAAATGGAAAAATAAAGTGTTAAGAAGAATAAAGAATTAAGAAAGAAAAGAATAAGGAATGCGAAAAAAAAATAGATAGAATAAAGAGATTAAAGAATATGAAAAAAATAGAAAAAGTAAAAAGTCAAGAATTTAAAGAATTACAAATGAAAAATAAAGGGTTAAGAGGAATAAAGAATTAAGAAAGAAAAGAATAAACAAATAAACAATAAAAAAAAATAAAGAATGCGGAAAAAAATAAAAAGAATAAAGAATTTGAAAAAAAGAATAGAAAGAATAAAGAGTTAAAGAAAGATTAAAGAATTTGAAAAAAATAGAAAAAAGTAAAAAGTCAAGGATTTAAAGGATTAAAAATGAAAAAATAAAGGGTTAAGAAGAATAAAGAATTAAGAAAGAAAGGAATAAACAAATAAACAATAAAAAAATTAAAGAATAAAGAATTTGAAAAAAGAATAGAAAGAATAAAGAGTTAAAGAAAGATTTAAGAATTTGAAAAAAATAGAAAAAAGTAGAAAGTCAAGGATTTAAGTAATTACCAATGAAAAAATAAAGGGTTAAGAAGAATAAAGAATAAAGAAAAAAAAGAATAAACAAATAAACAAAAAAACAAAAAATTAAAGAATAAAGAATTTGAAAAAAGAATAGAAAGAATAAAGAGTTAAAGATTTAATTATGGATAAGAATTTAATTCAAGGATTTGGGAACATAGGTATCTTATATATGTAAATAATTACACGATCTTTCAGTCCAAAGTAATTCCATCTTTATTTTTATAATTTCTTTTTACTAATAATGATCATCAATTTCTATCAATAAACAGTCTGAGTATCTGAGTATAAATAATTATCATTTAATGGTTAGCCTGAGGTATCAAATGTTCAAAAGTATAAATAAATTTGACTATATTAAGAGAGAAAAAGTATATTAAATTTAAATTCAGTCATTTCAGTTATTTGATTGACTAACACGTATAAACTATCAATTAAAAATATTGTTGTAAACTAATATACTTGTTACTATCGATAGTCTATTGGACTTATCCTTGTAAGTTTTAACTCATATTAAACTTTAGTATTGACTGTTAAATAAAATTTTTTTAAACTACGCTAAACTTAAAAATCATGTAATTGACAAAATATCAGCACCGGTTGACATTAAATATATACCAGTACCGCGAGTATATTGAGTATATTTGCTTACGCGTAACTATAAGTAGTAAATTTATGTTATACTGAATCAATTTAATAAAATTCATTGTGTGCTGAGATTTAATGTATTACAGAATAAAATAATATACACAGTATACAACATTGAAAATTATATAATATACGATCTTATGAAAATTTTACAATTTTCTCGTATATTATAAAGGTACTAATATCATCAAATTTTTTCCCCAATTCCTAAATTAAAATCGATCATCAAAATTGTGGGCACAATAGTTATTTTGAATTATATTCATAGCAGAATCAAATTCAACTGAAAATCTAGAAAGGAAACTATCACAAAGTGATGGAGTGATGGAATATCCGAACTCCGAAGCGGTATTGTATCGCAAGCAACACAAATAATAATAAAAAGCCAACAATAAACTATTTGGCGACGGTAACACAGTACTAAAAACGTGTCACCACAACAAAGAAATATCATTGGCGGATCACGCGTGCGGACAGACATACCTTGCATGAATTGAGTCTAACCGTAAATGTTCTCAGCTAAAGCTTCGGACACATTATTAAATTTCATCAAAGCGATATACAAGATTTATGTGGACATAAAATTTTCCGTCACCGAAATTTCGTGTGCGCAGTTCCAGTATATTGACAATTAATACTATTGGCATAATGTATACGTTATATATTAGGAGATATTTTTAATTCCGGCCGGAATTGCCGATCGATTACGATCACGTGTCGAAAATTTTGATTTTTTTTTTTTAAGCGAGGCATTTTCATATATGGTTCGAGATCTTTCATGGAATTTATAATCTTAGAAATTATTCATCTTGCTTATAATATAGCAGATTCTAGTAAATGATAGAATATTTTACCAGTTAACACAATATTCGCAAATGAAATCCTAGTTTATACATTTCATTACTAAAAAAAATTCGATATAATATAATTATCTGTATTTCCTTTCTTCATAGTGCTTATTATTTTCGTTTTAAAAATTGAAGATTTTGAAAAGTATATCTCATTGTATAGTCAAATATTTTTGATGCTAGAAAATATGTATATGGCAAAATGATTTCAGCAATTAAAACCAAAGGAATTACGATACAAATATAAGATTCGGTATTATTATTACCTAATGGTTACTTATAAATAGTTGTTGCGATCAAAAGATAATTATCAAGAAAATTTCTTGGATGATAAATCCACAATAATATGACAAATCTATGGTTTATTTTTTCGAACTGAATTTCAATTAAATTAATATTTTTCTTAATAATGAGGATGGCAGTTCATTTAACACGTTTGTAATTACTCAAAGCTTTTGTCTTTGGCTTCCAACATTTTATTTCGTATCTTAAAATGAGCCAAAAAAAGTATAATTCCAATAAATTGATTTTATGTTTACCTCTATTATTAGTGATAATGTCCATTCTAGTTATTATACTTTCAGGATTTAGCATACCTTAAAGTAATAATTTTAGTATTTTTAATGTCGTGCAAGAATTTTATAATAAAGTATCATATTTTCTGAAAGATGATATATTTCATTATTTTGATCATTATAATATACGAAAAAATTTTGAATTGTGTAACATTAAAAACACATGGTATGTCTGCGCCTGATCTATTCCATATATTCCGGCCATATTTATTAGGGCTAGAATTATTTGATTGGCTGTCTAAGATTTTTCATTGCTCCAGTTAATAGGGAACTTTTTTTTGCTAATTAACGAAAAAAAGTTTAGTTTGTATTACCGCAGCTATCAGAGAATTTATTTTATTATTTTTTTTGGTCTTTTAGACCAAATTTTTTGGATATTATTATTTTTTAGACCGAATTATTTTTTTTTAAAAAAATAATATTATTATTCTTTTTCGGTCCTTTTTTTAGGGCCAGATTATTTTTTTTTTAAGAATAATAATTTTTTTTCGGTTTTTGTGAACAAAAATTTTACTATATCTTTCATAGTGATTTTAAGCAAACTTAGCGGTTAATTAGAGTTATTATAAAAATTTGCAAATTTCGTAACAAATTTGTTTGAGTTTCTATGCATAAAAGACAAAATTGGGGTTATAACTCTTATTTTATATGTATAAAGTTCAAAATATATATAATACATAATTTTTGCGCAAGTAGACTTTATAAATGTTCATATTTTTTGCTGTAATTTAATTAATTGAGCTCGTCTAAAAAAAAAAAATGATTTATATCCAAAATAATACTTTTATAGTATTCATTATTTTTCATGCAATTTCATTTATCAACAACTATTGATTATTTTAAAATTACTATTTCAAACTAGCCATATATATATTTTTATTATGATTTTTAGAAGCTCCTTACATAATAACTAAAATACAGTATTTTAAAGATTATTTTCTCTTTGAATTGTTTTTTAATTCATTCCCTTAATGAAAATATTTTTATGTACTATTGTCTGAATTTGAATCTTGGTACTTTTTATTAAACGTTAAATCAATTACAAATGTTATTGTAAAATTTGTTTAATCTATATAGTTAAATTTAGTATTCATTCCATTTTTCACATTTAAGTTTAAAGTTACTCTTTCAGACAATTTTTTACAACTAAGGTGTGATAAATTATTAAGTTTATAAATTTAATACGCACATTACTAGTATAGAATTTATACTTTTCTATAGTCAATGTATCAACTTAAGTAAAATAAAATGAAAACTTGAAATGAAATATAATAGTTTATTATGAATTAGTATATTATATACTATATATTTACACAATATAATAATATTTTATAAATAAGAAAAATTTTCAGTGTTCATAATAAAACTTACAGAGCTTGATAAACTTTAGACATGGACAATAAATATATAAATTCTAGAGAGATCAATCAAAAGAATGCTTAAATTCATTTACGTTGTTGTTTTTATTTAATGGCAACATTGACATAATATTTCTATAGAAAATTCATTATAAAAATCTAATAATAAATTTATTTATCAATGAAAGTACGCAAATCATAATTTGACGGATTAAATTTCAGATTAAATCAAAAATTAGATTAAGAACATCTCCGAAAATAATATTATTTGAATCAGTTGCGTAATTAATCATATTTCATTATATAAACTTATGCAAGCATAATAAAATGAAATTATTACAATACTTGTCTTACTATGGAACATTTAACTACTTCTCAAGAGGTTAGACGAAACTCCAACATCCTTAAGACTTTTGCTGAAATTTGAGAATTGTATCCATCTATTAGTTCGAATTATTAAAGTCAGATGACTAAGATCATCATAATTATAGTGCATAACCTTACATTAAAATCTTCAAAGCATTTTATTTGTATCAAGTTATTTATTTGACTGTTTTTAGTCCGGAGCGTAGCGAAGGACTATACATGTTTTGTCGATGGTCACACAAAAAGTGTCCGTCCTCCCGCTTGAAAATTGAGTCGATTAAAATAATTGGTTCCTTTCATTACACCATATTCCTAATAAATGTTTGACCCATGCGAGATTTACCTAAATCAGCAATTTTATGCAACGCTACTGAATATTTCTTTTGTAGGGAATTTTGTTCCTTTTTTCCTTTTAGAAACACCGACTTTCCTAGACTGCACTGAGACCCAAGGTAAAATGGGAATTCCCTGTAAAAAAAAAGTCGATCCGTTTTTTATATTCCATCTTTTTTCCGTAAAAGGCTCATATTTCCGGAATTAATAACCTTATATCACGGAATTTATCGAATTATTTTCATTTTCCGTGAATGGATCCG
>JADRCO010001540.1:0-18637 GCA_021464525.1 Rhizophagus sp. LPA8_4_AMF | reverse complement strand
TTTTTTTTATCGGTGATCTGCAGGGGGGTAGCACAAATTTGAAAAGGGCGATAAATTCAAGGTACAAGGCAGACTCCTTCGTAAAAAAAGTGTAGATGCCCACTACTGTGCAGCACTTTTTCGTTATTTGCGTGAATTTTCAATTCAATAGCAACAATATGTATGTTTTATATCAGCTGATGATAAGCATAAGGTTCCTATTGGAGAAGGCGTGCCTGTTTTTACTGGAGTACGCAATCGTCAATCATTAGCAGTACAAAATAGTACTTTAGGTGCAGCTGATTATGATTTTACAAAACTTTCTTTAACGCCTTCAATCATTTTTTTTGTTTCAATTCCAAAAGATATATCAGATGGATTTTATAATGGAGAGGTTTTTGTATCTTTTAAAGACACTGTTTTTGAGCCTAGTAGTGCTATTTGGCATACAACTGAATTCTATAATGTTATCAATACAAAGTATACCCATCATACTTCTCCACCAATTTTGTGTTTGTACACAGACGGAGGGCCTGACCATAGATGTACTTATGGTTCAGTTCAAATTGCTTTGATCAGTCTTTTTTTAAGTGGAGATTATGACATGCTTATTGCAGTGCGGACAGTACCTCATCATAGTTGGACGAATCTAGCAGAAAGAATAATGAGTATTTTGAATTTAAGCCTTCAAAATATAGCAATTAAGCGAAATACAATGGATGAGGAATCAGAAGCATTTTTTGATAAAATTAGCACACTTGATGAAATTCGTGAAAGTGCAAATAAAAATCCTAATTTAGAAAGAAAATTACGAGATTGCATCAAAGATGTCCAAAATTTATTGCATAGCCATTCTGAAAGATTGGCTTTAAAAGATCATCATTTTAAATGTTATGATGCTGCAAGTGAACAAAGTATTAATAGCTTGTTTGAGATAAGCGAAGGACTCTCAGAATGAGTTTATATTTATATTTTATATCACATAATGCATTTTAATATCCTTTAAGCTTATACAAAATTTACATTCTATATAGTTTATGTCAAAGATTGATTCTTCATTGACTCGTAATGATACCACACAAGTTCAATTAACGCGGCATAAAGAATTGATTAATTTTATAAAAACTCATTGTTATGAACGTACTTATTCTTTTCAAGTATGATTTTATTTTAAATAAATATACAAATTAAAATTATTATTTTTATTTTTATATAATTTCTATATCAAATAAAAAATTATTATTTATTTTACATTTTAGATAAAAAAATGTCAAGACCCGTCATGTGGCATATGTGCACTAATACACCTTTCACAAATTATCTTTAATGGTTTACATTTCCTATCTGATCCAATTCCTGCAAAAGGTATATTACATTTTATGTTAATTATTTTTACATTATATCTTATAAAAGCTATATATATGTTACAGACAACCCAGATCATTATTCTTCATTTCATACTGTCTATGGAACAAAAACTAGTGAAGAATTTCGTCCAACATTATAAAATAATCAAGCTAATGCCGAACCTGCGCCAAAAAGGGTATTAATTAGTGGGAAAATTCATGATTACGTTACATGTTGTAATTGTGGAAAATGGCGGTGTATTTTTAGTGATAAAGCATTAAGTCAAGAGGAGATACGGGATTTCAATCAAGCTTTGGATGCATATGACTATTCATGTGGCGCACCTCTATTTCCTGATGATCATTACTTGATAGAAGTATTGTTTATTCGTGTAAAAATATCTTGTAATACCTCTATAGAAATTCTTTACTATTCTAGCTGAAAATCAGGAAATTTTGATATATGCTATTATTGTGGTGCAGATAATGATTTAATTGATCCACCTAGTACACTAATGGCCAGATATAAGATAGTATATCCATTATGTCAAAAATGCCAGGATAAAGGCAAAGAATTTAGTACTCGTTCAGAAGTTAAAGTGAATAATAATAAGCGAAGAAAAACCAGCTAATTTAGATTAGGAAAACGTTTCTTGCAACAGTAAAATTATAATATAATTGATTCGTAATAAAATTTGGTTAACATTTTGCTAATTTCCGTTTATTTTGTTTATAAAATAAGTTTTATATATAAATTGCATGATAATATTTATTATAAAAATCAAAATTTACACGCATTTATGATACAGTATACTAAATAAATCAGTTTCACACTTATTAATATTTGTATTTTTTTTTGACCCCCCCCCTCCTGGATTTGATCTCCTATGTTATGTAAAACGCAGATTCTAGTTGGTCAGGCCTAATTTGTGTATATAATCTATAAAATATTATTTGATTCATATATGCATCTTAATAAGATGAATTAAATGGTAATAAAATTAATCACTTTATAATTAATATTGATAGTATTACAGTTTAAAAAAAATATTTAACAATTATTAATTTTAAAAATTTGTTTTAATGATTTATTAATTGGGATAAAATTTATAACATTAGATTTATTTTATTAAAATAAATTAAATAATTGATATTTGATGAAATTATAATTCAAAAAAAACATTTATTTAACAATTATTAATTTTAAAATTGATCTAATAATTAGATTTTGATGATTTTTATATCATTTGATTAATCTTATTAAAATGAATTGAATATTGATAAAATCATCTTTTTATAATTAATATCAATATTAGCAGAAAAGTTATAATCCAATAAAATTTTGCTTCTATCAATATAGCTTAGTTTTCATTTTTACTTCATGTACTAGTTTATTATACCTGTATTTAAATGCACTGTGAAATAAAAAAAAAATTAAAATTTTGTAATTATAAATTTAGTCAAATTATAGGATACAAATACTTGGTCAGAATTATGATTTGCTTTGCAGGATTTAAATAGTTTGCTTATTAATCTTAGTACAGAAATTTTGAAATTTTCTTCTGATTTATATATGTGTTGTTCAGGGCTTTCATTCATGACCTAGAAAGTCTTGATAGTCTTGATAGATTTGCTCTAGATCTTACATACTATTACATTTACACATTATTATATTTATTACTACATTTACATTGTTAGATGACAAATTGCAAGCCATTGAAAACTAATTCATAGGGCGTCCTTAATGTACTACAACATTAACGTACGAACTGGCCATGAGTTTAGGAGTTACATATTTCGGAAAAGCTATTGTTTTTTTATATATACAGTATATTATATAAATGAATTCTTGATAGTAAACTGGATTGATTACAATACAATTATAAATTTTTTTTTTTTTTGAATCTCAAATTGGTAAGATTGTAAATGGGTGGGTGAAAATATTTCAATTTATATTATCAAAAGAATCAATCAGTCCTTGATATAATGAACCCTCCAGTTTTCACTTCAAGATTATAAGCGAAGAATTTAAAGAAATTTAATTGTCATAACTGAGGAGAATAATTTGACGTATTTGATAGGTTAAATATCACATGTTATGAAAAATTCGTTATAAAAAAGCAAAAGTTTCGGTTTAAATGTTAAATGAAAATATTTCTGTATTGAGAAATGTTGTTAATAAATGTATTTTTGGCATTTATAAAATGTTAAAATTTTGTTAGCAAACTGTACAAATATTTTATTTTTTTTTTTTTTTTGGAATTTTTTGATATTTTAACAAATATTTTAAAAAAAAATATTAATTAAATGTTAATTAAAATGAATTTCAATAATAAATGCAATTTGAATAAATAATGTCGAGTACATTTTTGATAAAAAAAAAAAGAATAAAAATAAAAATAAAATAATAAATTTAATAAACTTTCACATGAATTTACAAAATAACTTTTACGACATTTTTTCTAAAAAACAGTTACGTGATCATTACGCGATGATCTAGTAAAGTACCGGTTTTTTTAAATAGTAATTCCTCAGAGTTATCTTGTACAGTATACAATATAATGATGTTCTTTACTTAAATATTACTTAAAAATTTAAAGTACTGTACAGTGTACATCGAATGGTTGCAGCAGCGCGGCTATCATTGTAACAAACCTTACTGGCATAACCTACGTAAATCAATTATTCATTATTGGTCATTACTCATTTACTCTAAATACCAACATTAATGGGCATTCTTTTAAAAAAAAATTGTATCTCTTTTTTTTTTTTTATCGGTAAAGATGTTACACAATTCTTTAATATGAATTCTTTTTCCTGCCAAATGCCAAGAGGATTTTTGTCAAAAAAAAATTATGATACTGTATGTACGATAATATGAACATGAGAATCGAAAAAAAAAAAAATGTCTTATCCTAAAAAAATATTACCTGAGAAGAAAATTTTTTCTCAATGGAACATTCTAAAAATAGGAATTGAAGAAATTTAAAATATTTTTGATTTATCTCATTATTACGCATCCCAGTATATTTAGCCGTTCATTTTTTTTTTTTTTTTTTTTTTGATTCTTAGACCATGATTTTAAAAATTTATTTCTCATCGGAAACATTTTCAGGTCAAATGGGGGGGGGGTGACTTAGATTATAATAAAACCGTACTGCCACCGATAAGGGTAATTAAAAAATTTTTTTAAAAAAATTTATAATGAATTATACGAAATTAGAATTTATAAATAATAGCGTGTGATTCCGATCATTTTATAAAAGTTTAACTAATTCTTTTTTTGGAATTTATTTTATTTTTATTATTTCTGATTATTAAGATTTTAACTGATTAAAAAAAAAACTTTATATATATTTTTTTATTATTATTATAAACAAAAAAAAAAAAAAAATTAATTAATAATACATACATACAAAAGTTTTTTTTTTCAGTAAAAAAAAAAAGGAAAGGAAAAAAAAAGAAAATGGAAAAAAAGTAAGAAATTCCGATTTATATACACATATATAACAAAAATTCACTAATAATAATAAAATATTATATATACGTAATATATATGTATATATGTTGTATATATATAATAAATAATTATTTCTTATTTTTCTTTCTCTTTTTTTTTTTCATTAGTGTGAAAAAAAAGGTTTGTAAGTTTTGCGTGAATTAAAAATATATATTTATATTGAACATAAAAAAACGAAGGGGTAATTAAAAAATATTACAAAATGTATATATATATATATATTTGTTATGTATATATTTGGTTTTCTTTTTTATGGGGTTTCTATATCATTCTTTTCAGAATTACAGTCATTAAATTCCGTTTCGGTTCTATGTGCTTTAGTACCAACAATTTTAAAATATTTTAACATATACCAATAACCTGCTGCTAATAAACTACCTAAAGTAGGACCAACATAATAAATCCAATGAGCACGACCGTATTCATTTGCAACAATAGCGGGACCAAGAGTTCTGGCAGGATTTAAAGAAGCTCCTGTATATGGACCAGCGCACAAAGCTGAAATAAATAAGGCCATTCCAATACCAAATGGAGCCATAAATTGACCATATTTTTCAGCAGCTAACATAAGCACGGCCATGGTTAACACTGATGTTGTAAACATTTCCAAAAAGAGACCTTGAGCTACTGAAACTCCTTCTGCGAGTACGGTTGCTGCGTTAGGGGCTTCAGGTTGAACTAAGTCAATGAGCCACGATCCAAGTAAACCTCCTAATAATTGAGCTACTATGTACAAAATTCCTCTTAACCATGGAAAATCTTTCGGGTTCGTAATCATTAAAGCGATAGTAATGGATGGATTAAATACTAAAAAAAAAGAATGAATAAAATAAGCTATCTAAAATATTTGAAAAAAAAAAATCATGTTGGTTGAAGAATTTTCATTTACCTCCACCAGAGACTGGATCCCAAATGAACACATTAACAAAAAGTGAGAAACCGAAACAGAATGGAATAGCAAAACCCGGTCTACATAACGAGGAAAAAAAATTATAATGGTGCTAAATAAAAAAAAAAAGAAAGAAAATGTATAAAAAATACTCACAATGGTGAACCAGCTGCATTATTTAAAAAATTTACAGCACCGCCGATACCTGTTTATGAAACAAATTTTTAACATTTTAAATTTTTTTCTGAGAGAAGGAAGGATCAAAAGAAGATCGTTGATGATAAATACGTACCCATGAATAAAAAGTAAGCGGTTCCAATGAACTCGCCAATGGGGCCCGCGATATAATCTTTTTTTTGTTTACAATTTAAAGGCATTTTTTTTTTTTGAATTTGGTTTATTTGGTTTTTTAATTGTACGTTATCGTTAACAAGTCAATATTATTTTTTTTTTTTTTGTCAAAATATACAGTATATACGTGTATATATATATAATTTTTATTATTATTATTATTCAAGAAAAATTTGATTTTTTTTTCTTTCCGTCTCTTGCAGAAAATTGAGGACTATTTATAACAAAACAAATTTTAAGAAAATTTTTTTTTTTATAAAAAAATAAAATAAAAAACAAGTTTTTAATCCTGTGCAATTTTTAAAAATATGTAGGTATACATATAAATCATATATATATATTATATCCTATATATGTTTATTATATTATATATTATATTAAAAAAGAAGAAAAATGAAAAAAAGTGAGAAGAATCAATCAAATGTAATTTTTTTGTTTATATTTTATTTACAACAATAATAATAAACGTGTAAATTAAAGATAAATATTTCAATTAAAAAGTTTTTTTTAAAATATACGACGTTACTCAATATAATTTTATTTTTGTAGGAATTTCTTTTTATAGTATAATTATTGTTACATGACATTTTTATTTTTTGAATGCTTTATTTTTGTTACGCAGTACACAATAATGATTTGTGGAGGTAAGAATGGCCGAAGATCCAAAAAAGAAAGAACAAAAGAAAAAAAATTTTTTTCTTTTACCAATAACATAAAAAAAAAAAAAAAATTTTTTTTTTTATATCAAACTAAGCCAAATTTATCCAATATTTGAAAAAGTTCACAAGTAAAAAAAAAAAGCCATTAAACCCAAATAATTTATTCAAATGAAATTTTAAAAAAGAGAGAAACAATAATCATTCTTTTTCATGCAAAAACGCCATGCAAAGGTAAAGATTTTTAATTAATAAACATGATTTTGGATAATAAATATTTTCTGATTATGGAATTTTTCGAGTACTATAATATTTCAGTAAGTAATCGAATCGATAATGATAGATTTTTATTAATATATTTTGTTTAATTGTTAAAAAAATAATTTAAACAATAAAAGAAATTCTTTTTTTATTTATTTATAATATAATTTATATTTCCCGTTTATTATATTATTTTAACGTTATTTGGCAATGATGCGGATCGAATCGAATAACGAAAAAATGTACTAGCATATTTACCATATCAGGTTTTAAATGTTTATTATTTACTGAATATTTGAATCCGAATCCGATGTGCAAAATAAAATTATTTTAAGTAAAAAAATAGATGCTCAAATCGTTTTTTCTTATACGTTAAAATCATTTATTGAATTTATTTTTTTTTTTTAATAAAGAACAATTTGAATTTTATCGCGCAAAAGATTTTCGTAATCCCAAGTGAGTTGCTCAAGTAAATTTACATTACAAATCTGTGTAATTAAAATATACGTTTTTAAAAGCACAAACTTTACGTACAAGAACACAACTGAAGTTATTATAATGCAGAAGAATCTTACCTACGTCAAACGCGGTACTATTATTTGTTGTTTACGCATAATTAACAAAAATGTATGATTACATATATTTTGTAATTTATAACTATCAACAATGTAAACATTCTTCTCCGAATGAAAGTTGTCCCATTTTTCTTGGCGTATTCCAATTTTTCCTCCTTTAACCTTCTCTACAGTGTACAAAAAAACAAAAATATTCCATCCGTTTAAAGGTATATATTATGACTTAATAGTATAAAATATTAAGGTAAGTTACTAAATTGTATATTAAATCAATGCAATTATTTAAATGGTGTAACTAAGAATGGTTTATACAACATTTCCTTTCTTTGAACGGTAAAAGAAAAAAAATTATATATATATATATATATGTATTTCACATTATTTGTCGTCGGGTTAAAATAAAAAAAAAATTAAAATTTTTATGTAGCATGTGATGATAACAAAAAACGCCTATCGGCCCAAAAGAACTTTTTCTCTTAGATATATGTATTTCTTTTTTTGTACCATCATAAGTTCTTATAATTTACTCTTTTAATCCTTACCCGACCTGAAAACCCATAAACGTAAAATCTATTTTTAAATCATATCACATGACTGTAGATTATTACCTGATTTATTCAACTTTACCAATTGACATACGTTACCAGTGTCCACTCTCTAGCCAGCTTTATTACACAATGCAAAAAAATTCCAAATTTAATTATATCAAATATTCAAACCATTTCAAGAATGCTTGAAAATAAAGAATATTGTTTTAATGGCGTCTATTAATTAATTTTGGTTTGAAACTCATTCCTCGTTTGTTATTTACAATGGCGCAAAGGGCCGAGTGCACTTATGATATGTAAATGTTAATTTGTTAGTTTTTAAGTAAGTTATTACTTATTATCCTATCTATTTCTGATGGGTGCTGTTATCATATAATATCATGTAGCGAGTAATTATATAAATCATGAGTAAAATAATTTTGTCTTTATTTTTACTTTTTTGAGTCATGTATCATATGATTAGGATGAAATATTTTCTGTATGTAAAAAATGTAAAAATAAAACATAGGATCTAAAGTTCATCATTATACAATATGAAAATGGTAAAATGACGGCATTATTATCTATTAATAGTTCGTAAGCATATGACGCCATTGATTTAAAGAAAAATGGGGGATAAATAAAAAAATTGATTATCTTCAAACAATGTTTTCTGTGTGACGAAAAGTAATCGGAGTAAATGTGGAGTACTGAAGTACTGAGTGAGGTACGACTAAAAAACTACAGTAAATTGCATAAAATTGGAATCTTTGATGAATTAACTTAGATATCCGCGTTACATTCGTTTTATGTTTGACATTTGATTAAAAAAGTTGATGGAAAGAAATGGTCAAAATATTTAATTCCTAATAAATCAATTAAATATATATCATATAATATATACATATATGTATGTATATATATATATATGTATTGTAATGTCAATTTTTATATATTTTCGACTTTGTTTATTGTTATTGTTATTTTTGTCAATGTTATTATTACGAGCTTTTACTTATGAATTGTTCAACCGATCAAAAATAAAAATATCTGATATATTTATTATATATATATATTTATTTATAAATAAACAAATTCATGTTTATAAAAAATCAAAATATTTTTTTATTAAAAAGGTAACATTTCTAATTTAACATATAAATGCGTTAAAATTTATATTTTTTGTAACTTTTAGTTTAATTAAAATTATTCGCTGTAAGCCGTTGTGAAAATTTTGAATGTATACATAATATACATATCGTTACACAAAAATTTACTATTTACATAATTAAAAGATTTATATTATTATTTAAATATCACCGCATTAATTATCATGACCTATTTACTTAAATAGCGAACAGATCCAAAAATAAAAAAAAAAGAAATGTCTTAAAAAGGTACTTTATTCTATACTTAGAACTTGAAAAAATTTTTATATCGTTTTCACAAATTGGTGAAAATGAATCAAAGAAAAATGGATTATATTAAAACTTTATAATAGTATTATAATATATTATTATTTATTATTATGTTAAATTATAAATATTGATCATTACTTGAAAAAGCGGATAAACCAAATTTTTTGACATCCGACCCAAAACCGAACGAAATTAGGAAATTTAAATTAAACAATTTGTAAATTGTAACTAGTGAAACAGCCAAAATTCCTAATTTAACTCGTTGTTTAACTCGGGACTTTTTAACTCGGTAAACTGCAATGTATTTACAAACAAATATGAAAATCATTATGTGACACATGGTTCTAACTACATTTGAGATTAGTAAAAGTCTTTCCCTATTCACCATATACAATACTTCTTCTTTTTCATCTTTTTTTCATTGAGGGATATTCTGAATTTGTTTCATGTTCGTGTAATATGATTTTTCGTTGTTACGGGATCTTAGTTCCTCACCAAAGAGACCGACATGACCGACATTGATTTACGCAATCAAAAAGTTTATTTTTTTCGTGTAACTATACGTTCAATTAACTTAATATGGTATATATAATAATATAATGGGTTTATTTTTTTTTCGAACAAAGAACTTTCTTATGAGAACGGAGTTTATGTTTATGTTTGAAATTGATTTCCTTTTCAGATGAGAATTTGATGCTATCGTTATTTGCTGTTATTTTAATTGATAATTTAGGAATTTTTAACAATCGTTTTACCTTAAGATGGCCGAGTTATAAATGTGTAACAATCCGAAAAATATCGATTATAGATTTTTAAACAATATAAACAATAGAAAATTTTTTGATCATGTTACAAATTTCGTAACTTAAAGCCAAATGTTGGATTTTTGTAATAAAGAAATTACTAAATTTGTATTAATAAATTTTTTTTTTTTTTTCTTTGTATATAAAAATTAATATCCAAAAATGAACGAAAGAATGGAAAAAAAAAATTGTGGCGAAAAAAAATAATGTGGCAAAAAAAAAAAAATATATGACAGTCCCGTTTTGTTTATCAAAAAATCACATGTAAAATTACAAAGAAGTAAAAGAACTGCCCTAATAATTTAATAAGAAGATTTTTCGAATTTCGAATTTGAAAATGGAAAAATATGTAAAATATGAATTATATGGATTATATTTATTATGTGTTTATTTTTATTATCCTTTGTTCTCTTTTAATAAATCTAAATTTATTAAAACTTATTTTTAAAAGATTTGAAAAAAAAAAGATTATTTTAACGATTTGACGGTTCATTATAAATTACTATTTAGGAAATTGGAGTCCATAACTGAACCTTAAAAATTCCTGTATTAATGCAGTGTTTGCCGAGACTTCCTACTATATAAAAAAGTAATAGGAGAGATTTCTCCGTTAACAGTTAAGAGCTGTAAATAAAGCGCGGGATTTTCAAACATATTCAAACCTGCAGTGTTCATCTTAACCCCTAATATTTTTTTCTTTTATTTAAATCAATTTCCTAAATTAATCTAATTAATTTCTTTCTAGAACTGATCATCATATTTCATTTGGAATTTTTTTTTTTTGAAATTCAAAATTCAATCGCTATTATTATATTAACCTGTTTTTGCATTACATTGAATTACTTTTTGGTTTTAGAAATTTCTTATAAACATGATTATCATTTATTTAATTTCTTATCTATTATCTAATATCCTTTCACGATAAAATCATTTCATTTTATATATATACTTGTTCTAAATTTATATTTTAAGTATGCTCTTAACTTTTTTGATTATACATGTGATAATTTCGAAGAATTGTTAAGGTTAATAAAGAAATAATTTTTTTAATATAAATAATTTTTTTACATTCAAAAAAAAAGATTCATTATATAAATATATACGCGAATTACTTTTTTTAAATAAATTAATTATAAATTAATTCAACCAATTAAAAAAACATTCTTTGTAACGTATTTATGAAAAAAAAGAGATTTGACTTTTTTATAATTCATAATAATAACATATCATAGTACAGTAATAATAGTAATATGCTGCATTCAACAATTTAGTTAAACTCAATCACTGATTTAGTTATACTATTCGGTCTATTCCCTTGTTTGTTAACATTTTTATTGTATTATATTCAATTAGGTAGATGCTAATCAATTATCAACACAAGCTAGTCAACTATACCTGTGATAATTTGAATAGAGATATTAACCAGCAGGATTTCTGTCATTTTTCTTCCTATAAAAAGTTGAGTTTTTGATGGATTTTTTTTATTAGATAATTATATTATAGGAGACATTCTCTCAGTGCATATGTAAATTTCTTATTACATGTCCAAGTTTTTCAGAGTAAAAACTAAAAATATGATCATTTATCAATTTTTTATTATAAATACCCAATGTGCGTAATTTAATCTTTCACAAGTTAATTCATACAAGAGAATCGATCCGGTCATGATATTTGCAATATCTTAATTCCAAACAGAATTAATCTCAGTCTGCATACATATCCATGTGGATTATCTATATAAAAACTTGTCATCATTAGGCCTATAAGAATCAAAAAAAAATTGAAAAATATTTGATTTGCTGCGTAACATTCAAAGAATTACTTACATGCATGGATTATCCTAATAGTCTGCAACTTCAGTATTCATTACTGCAGCTGACTTTCTTAATAAGACATAACAATATATCTTTTAACGTTTTTGGTAGTTTAAGGCACATTTCTTTTAGAGTTTTTGTACCGAACTCATCTTCTTCCTATTTTTCTGGCTTTATCTGCACTGTACTTACGCTCACTGATCTTTCTCAATATCCAATCTTCATGATGACAAATCTTGTGCCTTTCTGTTGCCATTGTTCCTCTATTCTTTCTTATAGCTGTCACAAAACTAGTTGATTCTTCCTCTACATATAACACATGAATGTGAAGATATAGTGAGACTCTCAAAATGATTCAACAGTCTTTGATATTTGCAAATTTTAATTAGACTAGAATTACTTTCAGAAAGGTGAATTATATAAAAACTAATATGCAAAAACTCACAGTTGGTACATAAATTGCAAACTGAATATAATCAATATCATTGATATGTCTTTGTGTCATATATTATGTCAAAATTATCATTTTATTCATTTAAAATAAGACACATATCATTTGTAGTGTTCTATTACAGAAATTTATTAAATATCATTTGTTTATTTAATAACAATAATAATAACATACTATCTTATTTACAAATTTGCATAAATAGTCAATTATATCTTGCGAAAGATCTGAACACTGGTCAAAATAGTCCAATTCGGTCAAATTTCAGATCGGCAAATTTAGGCCGAATTATGTCCAAAATCTGGCCAAAATTGGCCAAATGTTTATACTGAAATTTTATATCGAGTGGTACAATTCGGACTGCCACTTGACTGACGAAATTTTACCAAAATTAGTTGATTTCTTGCCAAAATTTAAGTCATTTTACCAAAATTTATGCTTTATTAGTCCAGAGCTACAGCGTAGCGAAGGACTATATATGTTTATGCTGATGGTCACACAAAAGTGTCCGTCTGTCCGCCCGCTTGAAAATTGAGTCGATTAAAACAAAATGATTGGTTCCTTTCATTACATCATATTCCTAATAAATATCTGATCCATGCGAGACTTACCTAAATCAGTATTTTTATGCAATGTGCCGCACTCCATTACGTGGCAAGTTTGATTGTTTCTTTTGTAGGAATGAATGATCAGGAGGAAAAAACAAAAAAAAAAATTTTGTTTCTTTTGTTAAAATACCAAAACATGACAATTTAAGAAAGTTTCTTGTTAAAACTATTTTTTTTCTTTTTTTTTAGGCATTCTTTCAGTCTGTCTGGACGTGACATTTTGGTTAGTCTTTTTTTTTCTTAATTATTTTATTTTAACGAACGTTTTCTAACAGTTCATTTCTTACTTTTTTAGACGGCTTAGTTCTTCAGATATTTAGACACGTGGAAATATGGGGAGAAATTTTTTTTCTTGATTATCTATTTTAACGAAATGTTTTCTAACATTTTAAATTTTTTCTTTTTTTTTAGACAGTTCTTGCAGTCTTCTTAGACGCGGCATTCGGCAAGTTTGTCATTTTTTTATTTAATGATTTTTATTATTTTACGAACGATTTTTAAGTTTGTTTTTTTAACTTTTTTAGACGGCTTGGTATTTTGACGTGTGGGAATAGGGTGAAAAATTTTTTTTTCTTAATTATCTATTTTAACGAAATGTTTTCTAACGTTTCAATTTTCTTCTTTTTTAGGCGGTTCTTTCAGTTTCCTTAGACACGAATTTCAGTAAGCTATTCAATTTTTTTCTTAATTGTTTTTGTTTTAACGAACAGTTTTTAACAGTTCATTTACTTTCTTTTATCCAGGTGGCTTCAAGTCTCCTTGAATATGTGATTATGGTGTGATAATTTTTTCTTTAATTATTTATTTTAACAAACTTACTTAGTTCATTTTTCTCTTTTAGGTTTTGTTGATTCTCTGGAAATGTAACTTTTTTTTCATTTTTTTTATTTCTCTTGTCTTTATTATTGACGTTTGACTCTCTTTTTTGTAGATTTTGCCTTCTTTTTGTTAGATTTTGACGATTTCTTCAGTGTTTTCTTTCTTTTTAGGTATGCCAATTTTCTAGGCGAGTGTTTGATTTTATTTTCGTTTTATCTATTTATCTCCACTACTAACAATCATCTTTCTTCTTTTTAGGTTTCAGTACCTTTTTTTAAGTTTTTTTGGTGGCTTTCTTGTAGAAATAGTGGTAGATTTTAGCTTTTTTATAATTTATTGTTTTTTTTGTCATCTTCAGTACTAAATTTCTTTTTTTTAGGCCTTATCTATGTTCAACCTTCAGACACGTGGGATTTTGGTGAGAAATCAGGAAATAGCTTATTTAATATGTTTCTTTATATTCCCTAACAAAATGTTTTTTAAAGTTTCAGGTCTTCCTTTTTTTAGGCGATCAGATGTTGGTATCAGAACTTTTCTTTGAATCTATTCCCTTTAACAAAACACTTTATTAACCTTTCAATATTTTTTTAGGTGAACGAATCTTTGAAAGTATTAATTTCGGTAAGTATTAAAATTTTTCTTTAGCTTATATGATTTATATCTTTTAGCGAAACGACTTACTAACGTTTTGATTTTTTCTTTATTCTTAAGTGACTGGATCTTTGGATATATGGATTTCAGTTGTATCAGAATTTTTCTTGACCTGTATTTCTTTAGCAAACATCTTATAAACATTTCACACCTTTTTTTAGGCAAACGAATATTTAACGCGTGGATTTCAGTAAGAAATTAGAAATTGCAGGCCTAATCAGGAATACATTTTACAATCTCTATTGGGCGTTGTAATGTGATGATGTGATACTTGTCGATTCTCTCTATAGTTTATTGAGTAAGCAAAATAAAATCGATTTAATATCAACTTCAAACTTTTTTTTCAGTTTTTGCATTGTTTTTAATTTATTCTTTTAGAAAAATTTTGCTAATATCTTTTTTTTAGATTCGACTTATTCTTTAGACACGCAGGTGAATTTTATGAGAATTTTTATTTCAAAGAAACATTTTCTCACTTTTCTTTCTATTGTAGGTACCAGTTTTGATTTTTCTTTATTTTTGTCAGCTTTGTCATAAATTTTAAGACAGTAAGTAATTTGTTTCTTTTTTTCTTCTTTTTGTTTATTTTATTTTATTAATATATTTTACCTTTTTTTTAGGAATGAGTTGGACTCATTCTATACATATTGGTGTAAAGGAATGAATTATGGTAGATGTTCAGAATACTTTTTTTTCATTGTTTTTTTTTATTCTATTAATATACTCCTTTATTTCTTCCTTTTAGAAACAGGTTTTACTCTAAATCCAAAATATATAGACGTAAATAGGACTAAAGTGTGTATTCAGGACTTAATTTTTTTTTCGTTTGTTTTCTTTTCTTATTAATTTTTTTTAAAATTGCTCGGATGCCTATTCTTTTTAAGGGTTGAGTGGCATTTTTCGCATTCTTACAAAACTAGAAGTATTATTAACGCGTTGCAAGACAAAATCTGTATTCTCCCTGCAGTTGGAAAAGAAAACTGGAAAAGCTCATTTGTTATGGGAAATACCTGTTTTTGGATTTATAGATAGAATAAGAACAGTTCAAAGCCCCATTATCTAACAAGACCTAACACATAAAAAAGCTATGGTAGGTGTGAGTGTAAATTAAAATATGGGAGGTTTTTTTACCTTTAGCACTTTAAAACTTTTTTTTTATCTTAATAAAAATATTTTAATAATATGTTATTTATAATACTTTTAACAATAAATTGTATTATAAATTTTTTATAATGAAAGTACAATATATTTAATGATTAATGTTGCAATAAATATTTAACAAGCTACTGTATAGTATCTCTACAAGACTAATAATGAATATCTTATTATGGTTTATATACAATATATTGTGACATCAATTATACAATACATTTAAAAATTTAGGTTGTTAGCAAAATTCCAGACCCAACAACGGTTCCTATAACCGTTCCCTAGTTTATATATTTTTGTAACTATGCATGTAGTTTATTTTTTACCGATTTTTAATTAATTTTAATTTCAATTTGTTATATTAAAATACATTATTACATTTACTGTATATTCTAAAATCTAAAATCTATATAAAAAATCAAATATCCATAATAAAACAGTTTTCTAAAGCTTTTGAACTGCTATTTGAAAACTTACTGGCATTCAGCTCATAGTCTATCGTCCAGGAGCCATCCCTAAAAAAAAGGAAAAGGAACATTAGTAACGTTCTAAAAACAAAAAAAAATAATACCCCCTTTTCCAACTTACATTTCTGAGTTCCAGTCCAAAATTCAATAGGTGCCATTAGTGAACCATTTCATAATATTAAATAAAACTAAGATTCGTACTTGTACTTATGAATCTTTGGTTTTTTTCATCTTTCAGAAGCTCACCTGGACCTATAATAAAAAGTACATGAATGGTTAGTAACTGTTCCATAATATTAAAAAGCTAAAATTCATATATACTTACGAATCTTTATTTTTTCCGTTCTTCAGAAGCTCACATGAACTTATAAAAAAGAAAAAAAGTAACATTAAAAAAATGTTACTAAAAATGATTTTAAAAACTGAATCCCTTCTTATTACCGTTCATCCAAAATCTGATTTGTATTCTTCCAGTATCACCTACACGAAAAGAAAAAAAATAATATTAAAACGTTACTAAAGATGATTAAAAGAACCAAATTCATCTCTTTTACAGTACCTTTCATTCAAAGTCTAGTTCGTATATTTCATCAGGCATTATCTACAAGAAAAGAAAAAAAGTAACGTTAAAATGTTACTAAAAATTAAAAAAGGAACCTGATTTTCCCTCCCCATTTACCTTCTTATCCAAAGTTGGTTCATATTCATCTGGAAATATCTATAAGTAAATAAAAAAAGAAACATTAAAATGTTTCTAAAAATAAAAAGAAACTGATTTCCCCCTCCCAATTTATCTTATTATTATTCAAAATCAGTTTGTATTCGTCTGGCATTACTTACAAATAAAAAAATAAAGTAATGTTAAAACATTACTAATAATTTTAAAAAAAATGAAACGCCTTATTTACCATTCGTCTAAAGTCCAGTTTGTATTACTCATTTGGCATTACCTATAAAAAGAAAAAAAAGTAATGTTAAAAAAATATTACTAAAAATGATTAAAAAAAAATCTAAATTCTTTCCCCCCACTTACCTTTCGTCTAAAGTCTGATTCATATTATTCGTCTGGTATTACCTATAAAGAAAAGAAAAAAAAGAAATGTTAAAAAATGTTACTTTTTTTAAAAAAAAACCCCTAAATTCCTATCTCCACTTACTTTTCGTCCAAAGTTCAGTTCATATTACTTGTCTGGCATTATTTACAAGAAGGAAAAAAAGAAATGTTAAAACATTTCTAAAAATAAAAGAAAGACAAACCCCTCCTCATTTTCTTTCGCCCATATTCATTGGTATTATCTATAAAAAAAGAAAGAAAGTAATATTAAAAATGTTACTAATAATTAAAAAAATGAAACTCTTTCCACTTACCTTTTATCTAGATCGTATAATTCATCCAGAATTACCTACAAAAAAAAAAAGTAGCATTAAAAACGTTACTAATAATTAAAAAAACAAAATTCCTCCCACTCACCCTTTATCTAACTCATGTAATTCGTCTGGAATTACCTAAAAAAAGAAAGTAACATTAAAAACATTATTAATATCGTATTCTTTCAAAAATAAGCAACATATTTTTGTTATAACGTTGCTTATTTTTGGGTAGCTTAACTTTTTTTAAAATGTATAGCTAAAAGTTTAAATTTCGTATTAATAAAATGTTAAATAAATTAATTTAATATAACTCCCGTGATCGCTGATTATTTAACCTAACTTCTGTGATCATTAATCATTTAACATGCATCACAAAAAATTACAAACTAGTTTACACACCTATTTTACTACACCAATTGCTACGCCAAGTGCAACAAATAAAAAATGCCAAGAAAAGTTGCTTGTCGTAAGGTAAAACAAGTTGTTAAACGTAAAAGAACTTCATATTCTGTAGAACAAAAGATGGAGATTATTAAATACGTGAAGGAATATAGGAATAATAAAGTAGCAGAACACTTTAATATTCATTGTAGTATGATAGGACGTTGGGTAAAAGCAAGTTTGATCTGAAATGTTGAAACTAATGGAAAAAGTAAGCGAGTTAGTTCTGGTCAAAAAGTGTTTTTTCTTGAAGCTGAAAAAAGTCTGTATGATTAGATAATTAAGTAAAGGAAGCAAGGTCTAGCTGTATCATATACAATCTTACGAAGTAAAATGTTAAAAATTTTAAGGGAGGTGGAAATTTTAGAACTTTATAGTGAATTTACAGAAAATTTTAAGACTTCTTAACATTGGTTAAAAGGATTTTTGAAAAGATAGAAATTAGCGCTGAGATGATGCTCCGTAAGAAAAATTGCATACTGAAAATACACTGAAAATACACTGAAAATTAAGGATATTTAAATGGAAAATTGAGTATTATATC
>JADRCO010001539.1:0-18641 GCA_021464525.1 Rhizophagus sp. LPA8_4_AMF | reverse complement strand
AGGTAAGATTTTTTTTAACCAATAATATTTAAATATATATATATTATTAAGTTTAACCAATAAGAATGCTTATTTGTGTGTCACGTAAGATTTTGGTTGACCCCCCCACCCCCTAAAATATTACCTAATATCTGTCACTGCCCTTACCTAAAATACCAAAAATATTAAAAAAGAAAAAAACTCCAGGTAGGTTTTATTGTGTCAGGAATGTACTGATTTCGGAATGTTAACATGCCAACTCACCCACAGGTGTTATAGGTGTTGAAATGTCGACCGACCGGGTTGTAATTAGAAATACTGTACCTGGTTCGTGCTTTCATATATGGATATTTATACCCTTTTTATTATGTTCTAATTTCTTGTACGCCTTAAGAGTCTTATCTAGAAAAAAAGTTTGCTCTCAAGGATGGGAAACATCCAGAAACAACAAACATTGAAGATTACGCAGAAAGATTGGGACTCGATAACTTCACAAAAAATAAAGAGGAATGGAAGAAGTTTTATGGTGCGTAATAAAGTCTGTCCAGCTTGGTTGGTTTGAAATTATCACTATACAACTTATTTAAAGCAACATATCCTTTAGACTTCGCTGGGTCAGATTTCATTTGGCCCCCGACGGACATCAATGATCGTCGTTTAGTTTTTGATTATGTCATCGATCCATATTGGGAACCAATCGGGAGTGAACTCGCCGCAAATGCACTTGAATATCGTCGTTTACTCGACTCCAAATCTCTTGACCAATCGCGTGAATATGTATTAATCGTTAATGGGAAATTTGTTAAATACGGATCAAGCGAAGAGGAAAAGAAAATGAGGGAGGATTATCCGGGATGCTATTATGTACCCGTTAATGAACGTATTGTTGAATTGCGTAGATTTTCAGCATCTGATGCCAATACAAATGCAGGTGCAGAGAAAGAGTGGCAGGTTCGTATTATTTATAATTTATAGATTATAAGGTCATTGGCAGGTGTCAGTTGATATCTTATACCTGTCAATGCCCTAATAAGAACGACATCATTTGGGTTTTTTTTTGCCAAATATAGATACATATTCGTCTTCGAAATATAGATGATAACCTGGATGAGGCTGGAATGGCGAATGTAGAACAAGGATTCCGAATGATAATTGATACAGGCGCATCATCAACTATAATTCCAGATTTTGTGAGAAGAAAACTTAGTGCTAAAGATGGTTGGAATCTAAATGCTAGTAAAACTGGTGGATATGGTTCTGGCGTAAATATTTTTAAGGCCTCAAAAGAATGGGACATTTGCTTAGGTGACGGCACCAACTGGTCTGGTTGGGTCAGAACGAAGGAAATTCATTCATGGCAAAGTAATCCAAGTGGTGTCAATTTGGTGTAATTGGTTACGACGTGCTAAATAATATTCCCCATTACAAACCTTGCAGGCAACCATATATATTTCTTCGAAATGACATTTTCGACCAAATACAACAATTACAATCTGAAGTAACGGAAGAAATCAGTGTCTAAAGAACCAATTTCATATATTTTTTTAATAGATTTTACATGAATAATGTCGTAGTATGTATTCATATTGAATTAATAAAATTTCGGGCTTATAAATTTCTAACCAGTCTATGGTGTGTATATGTTGTGCCGCAGATCGATTCTTGCCTCAGATCGCAGCTCACGCACCTCAGATTAAAATCGTCATGTGAGGTGCGTAACATTTATCTAAGGTGCCTCAGCTGCGATCTGAGGCAATTTTTTTTTCTTTTTTTTTAACAAAAAAAATATAAACTTATAAATGCCGCAAATATAATGTTATTACAAATCGCTGCTAGTTGACATCAAAGGTTGTTATTCTTGGTTAGACAACATAAATCAATTTGTCTTAAACATTACTGAATTGAGTAGGGTCTCTCCAAAAGAAAAATCCGTAGACGATGTAGAAGACAAAGAAAACGAGAGAGCCATGGATAGTTTATTCATCAAAAGAATATTAAATATAGTATCAGGTAATATCAAATTTATTCTACGTTGCTCGGGTATATTATTTATATCTTCTAATTCGTATAACACATTATTAGGTCCTTATTCTCGTGAAAATAATAAGATATTTTGTGGAATGAATATTCTTTTTTATTCAATGAGAGACAAAATTTTCGTATAAAACAATGGTTAAAGAACCAAGAGAAATACTTTATCTAGATTTTATCGGCGTGTTTCTTCTCCAAACAAAAATAGCAGAAAAGCCATCAAGGCATGGATACATAAGGAAAAGATGATTATGTGGGTCCAGAATTATGAAAGATACTTCGAGTAGAAAAAATTGGTGTCTTTAATTAGCATGTGTTAATATAGCCGTATCTTACGTATCTTAGCTGTCTTTTGTTTTCATATTACATAATAAAGCTATATGCTTTATATTTTTTATTTTAATTCATAATTCGTTTCTGAAACAGAAAAAAGTATATAATTCATCACAATAATTTACTGAGATCAGACTTATCCGAATATGTAAAAAATATAAAAAATAAAATATTACGGCAAATCTATATAATAAATACATCATGACTAAGAAATTACATGTAAGAATTTATCCTCATTTCTTTCCAAGTTTGTGAACAGGACGAGAATTTTCCTTTCCCTTGCCAACTTATAATCGGAATATTGTCATCTAACCATGACACCCATCAACATAATGTAAGTACTATAAATTAGTTAGTCTCGTTTTTCCCATGTCTGAAATACTATACTAATCGAATAAAACAATTTAACACAACAGATACAATATTTTTTGTGTCCGAAGAAACAATTATCTAGATATTTGTGTACAACAAGGTATATAGAAAATTGATCTAAACATCGCAAGCAGCACGTCAAAACAAGATGGGAAATGGCATACGAGCTGTTGACAATCCACTCCGCCATTGCGCAACAAATTTATCGTATTTTCTATTCATATATTGTTCCACAAGCGGAGAGAACATTCCATCTGTCAACGAAGTTGTATAGAATGCAAGATACTGTATAATTATATAATTACTATTAACCTCGATTGCTTGCGTTAAGTATTCCAAGTTTTTTGAATGTTACGTATGCTAACACTAATTTCGTTCATACAGTATATATAACATTATTCTAACAAAAATAAATATAAATCATTGCTCGCATCAAATAACGGATCAAAGTTTCCTAGTATAAAACAAACGCCGATTGCATATTTTGGACCTTAACCTTTGTATAGTAACAATTCCCATACACCTAGATATCATATGGCATAGCGTTATATAGTTGACCATTGGCGATCCCATTTTTTAATAATAGAGAACAACACACAAGACAAAATAGTGTCCATAGATAATCCAATAATTTTTTGACTATATCATGATCATAATAGAACAGTGCATGAATAATTCTCCTATATATCCCTCCTAGCCGGACGTAATAATCTCCAATTCTATTACTCTACAAGATCCCTAAATATGTGAGCTTCACTCAGTTCCACTAATTTTTGTGATTGCAAAGTAGTGATGATACACGAGAGCTACACTTAATGTTGGGTTCCAGAAAAAATTATAAGCATCAATGACAAGAATTCAAACAATGGTAGTAATCAAAGTATTTGACGATTATAAAACAACAAATAATAAATCCAAGATAATACAGTACACTGTATTATTTGATCGTTTCAACCGACGTTGATAACAGCCATCAGTGATTGATGCATCCAATCCTAACGTAACTATTGTGAGATTGATTGAGGTAGCTCGCTCTTTTTTTCTACAAGTCTAAGGCTTCGAGTAAAAAAAATAGATCGACTTCTTTGCTCTTTCTTATATGACACAAAAACCCCCAATGATTTAATGACTAATTTCCCCTATTAATTAACAATCATTAAATCACCCCTTTTTATTGTACTGTAATTCCTATTGCCATACTTAAAAGAAATGGAAAGTACACATATTTTCGAACCCCCGTTTATAGAGTGAGTTGCAATAAATTTCTTGCTATAACATGACCCGAAACTAGCCGGTCCTTACAGTGTCCCCCCATTGACACTGCCTTTTCTTCGAAAAGTCCGTTGTACATCAGTAAGAATACCAGTGTCCATCTTTGAGCGATCAGATAAATAACTGAAATGTACGCAAGACAGATATTATAACTAATACAACTATACATATTTTTTTAATTGCATTCCTTGTTGCCAAAAGTTTATCGAAAAATTGCATAATCTACTTATTTCGAATTGTTTCTGCAAATTACGCAAGTCCAGAGAAAGCGCAGCATAATATTCGTCTAGTTCACTGTTTTCTTTGCACAAGTTCTTTGAAGCGAGATCACAAGGAAGAAGTGTCAAAAAAATGTGTCGGACTTTTTTAATAAATTTCATCCTACTTGATACATGCGTGGTGAATAAAGCAAACCGTGACCTAAGGGTCACGATCTCGTTGTTGGAAAAAAATTGGATCACACAACATTAGTTTTTCTCGTAACGATCATCATCTGTCATACAAAGAATATAAAAATCATGTGCCTTTTATCAACGAATAAAATTGTCTTCATTTACTAACACCTTAATGGCTTGATCATTTCCTTTGATCATAGTATTATTCGAAAATATGCAAACGCAATGCATAGAGTTTAATCCCTACAGACGCACAGAGAAAACATCAAAACACCAAATATTACGCAATAAATATATTCTTTATTTTCGAAATATTACAAAAAATATATTCTATAATCTTTACATTCGTATTTATTAACCCGTAAATTATACTAATGCCTCCAATGCTTGGAATCTATCTGCTATTCTTATTTTTTTTCTGTAATGATTTCATGGTATTAACAAATTATCACCCTTCCTTTTTATCTACACGTTCATTAATTCGAGTTACTTCAATCAAAACCAACATACACATGGAATACCCTTGAATTTTCTCAAACACGAAGAGATAATAAATGCATAATGCCGATAACGAGAAGGTTCCAAAGAAATATAGCTAACACACTATTAAATAGGAATAAGATCAATATTTCGAAAAAACAATGTTACCGCATATGTTTTGCAATTGCAAAAGGAAATTTGATACACACTAAGATCCAATCCTTGTTCTATGCAGTGTTCTATGCGAAATAGTTTATGAAGTCAATGATGGTATACTGTGCCACATTTTCTTCCAAATGTGACCCTTCATAATTTTCCTCGTTCCTCGAAAAATCATGAAGATTTTTTCGTATACAATTTTTTCATTATTCACATGCAGTATGTGTACATATGAGCATTGGATTAAAACTTTTTACTACAAAGGGCGATTCTAATTATGTCAACCGTTATCATAAGACCGTAGGTCTTATTCAACTGGAGGTTTTAGGAGATACTCTCATAATGTCACACCTGCCGAAATTTTTCTATTTCTGTTCTTCACGCAGAAAATACATAAATAATATTTAATTTACCGAACATACCTTAAATTCTATACATAATTCATTTTTTGTGCGATACTTGATAGTAATGTCCCATGAAGTATCCTTAATCCCACTAAATACGAATCAGAAATGTTTACATGTATTTCCATTGTTTTAAGATTGTACTAGAGAAACAAGAAGTGCTAGCAAATTTATTCGACTTGTTATTCTCTTTTTTCATGACAGGTATGTTCGACAGTCAACAAAGCTTTTTGGAAGCGAAAAAAATATATTATTTACTTCGTGAGCTTCGCTAGAATTTCCAGGCCACATAAGCCACAACTATACTTAAATCGTATATTTCAAAATATGGTTATACGAATTCTATCATTAATTAGTAAATCATATTTTAATAAGACAAATTAAAATATGCGGCTAACAAAATATATGCGGAAATTGTTACCCGAATTATACAGTATAACAATCGTTGCTCGGAATCGTACTAGCAATATAATGAATTGTAGTAAGATATGTAGAGCGTCTTTCTGACATTTCTTAAATTATTATGTTGACCAAGTAATTGCAATAAACACCACGATTAATTTTAATATATTAATTTTTTTCCGATACAATTATACACATTAAAGCAAATATATATATTTGATTATAAAGCAATTAAAGCAAATATATTTGATGATTACAATAACTACTGTATTTAGCCTAATATTATTATAAACATAAATTAATTAAGGTAAAAAATGAAGTAAAAAAAGAGAGAGGCAGGGTTTATTGAAGAAGAGGTACGACTTAGATTGAAATTAAAATCTAGTATCATCAATGATGCTTTCTTTGGTTCTTATTCTTGCCTTCTTTCTTACTTTTTTCTTATCTTTTTTCTTGTCTTTTACAAGGCGTTCATTTAATTCATCGGGTAATTCTGGATCTAGATCATCAGAGTATAGCTCCCGTACAGTTCCATCTAACGATACACTCCATAGTGCTTCAGAAGGATTCTTCTCAAATATTGCTTCAAAAAAATTCCCATAAAACAAAAATATACCAACCAGAGAGTTCCATTTGAATACACGCTCATAGCAATCCAAAAAAAGTAAGCCACAGTGAATTTCTCCTATAATAATTACGTGATTGAAACCACATTGTGCAATTTCCATTAAAACACAACTGATACAATTTATTTGAAGATCGTCGCTTTCTATTTTCATATGAAGAGAGGTTACAACACGATTTCTGTCTGATTTATTTGCGATCATTTCAACTACCAAGGATGAATTATTGCAAACTGAGTTGAATCTATTATCTCTTGGCACTGCAGACATGGAAGAGATATTTTTCCCATTGTTAGGTTTGTTGTTCGGGTGTATAAAATGGCATGGTGTCTTTGGGTAGTCATTCTTCCATGAAGAGCCCTTCATGGTACCATTTCTGCACAATGGCCCCAGGAATGCTTGCAATCGGGCAACTTTTCTTCGGTTTTGACATTCAAAAATACTGTATTCATCTCTATTCTTCTCGCTTTCGCAGCTTGACTGTTCATTCTGAATATCACAGCTCTCTCCTCGTCTGTCTTCCCATAACCACCATGAATTGAAATCCTGAAAAAGTAATCTTTGATCCTCCCTCTCCTGGTGGAGTATGTAATATTTACGGTAGTTGTATGAGCTAACTGGATATCCTCCATTTTCATAATCTTGTCCAGAAGTACACCCTGCATTTTCTCCAGATATGCAGTTTGGTTTGTTAATTTCTTTCTTGGAGGTTGACTTATACTGTACTTCCAAAGCAGAGATACTGCATCCCATACAGTGATGACAAGAATCAAACGAGTAAAGGGTGGAGTCACTACTTTGCCCACGGGGCCATAAGGCATTACAATTTTCTTCGTCCTGTATAAAATAAGTTTTGTTAGTACCCTCTAGCTTTTAGAATTCAAGGATCCTTTTAATTATTTTCTGGAACAGCCATGATAAATTTAACTACAGTTAAAACTTAGATATAATGACTATGCAATATAATAAATTTTATGATAAACCGATTTTTTTAAATTTTTTTTATGATAAATCTTTATAGAAAAATCAGATTCAGCTTGAATCCAAACTAGTTTTGAAAATACTGAAATCCTAATAGGTAATTCGTTATATTGAATTTGATTATACTTCCATACACATTTTTTTCATGTAAAAATTCACCTGTAAGGATCTATGAATTCGGTTACGATACTCAATATCTATGGTTCGCATAATTTGTCTAACCAGGTGTAAGTTCTTGGAATTTAGAAATAGATAAATTAGTAATTGAACAAAAAGTAATGTGAACCAAGGAGTTTGCAGGTGATGATCATTGCCAGTATCACATGATTTTTAACCTTAACCAGAATTAAGTTATCAACATAAAAATTTCCTTTTTTGGAAGAATTTTTTTTTTAATTCAGATCGCTCTAAGGAAAGGTTTTCATATAACTTTCATATACAACTTATATAGTATTTTTGGTCTTTTTGACCATTTCTACACTTAGGACACTCATATACTTATATATTTTTGATGTATTTGAAAGTCAGTTATATCAACAAATAAGAAAAAATTATCATGGCAAACAATACCCGTTCAAAAATGGCAGCTAGAAAATATGATAATAGAAACAACACTTTTGACACCAATATGGTTGTCGAAACTTATGGCCCTTCTTAAGAAACAACTGATCATAATGATAGACCGAAGAAAATAAGAGCCACTAACCTAGTAGAACATTACTCCTACACCTTCTCAAAATAATACTTCTATGGAGGGAATAGAAGAACATCCGCTCTCCTCTGAAACTGACTTGCAATCACGTGCAGTTCAACAAAATGCAACCAATGAACCAATGAACATAGATCTAACTTCACTTACCAATTCAGAAAAAGATCAACAAACATTTAACCCCTTACAACAACAATCTAACCTGGCACAACATAACGCCACAGCCAGTTCACTAGAAATGGAAACACTCTCCTTTGACGAAGTGTAATAAGAGAACAAAGAACTTCAAACTTACCCAGTCTTTATTCCACAGGATGCCTTTCCTAATAAAGAAAGCAAACTCGCTATAAGAGCAAAAATTTGTGACGTGTTTTCTATCCATACTGAAAATTTTTCCCAAATTTACTGGAAAACTCATGAACACTGCACCTTCTTTGTCATTGAATTCACAGACAAAGCTCTTTACGACAAATATGTTAAAACACGTCATGCATTATTAAAAGTTCCTATATACGCGTAGAATTCCACTAACATAGAAACATATATTAGACATACTGTAGAACTGAAAGCAGTATGTTCTATCAAACTAGTTGATATTCCTATATTTTACGAGACAGAAACCGTCATCAAAAACATCATCAATATAACAGGCAAAGAAATTTTACAATACAATTCCAATGAAAAATTCTTATCCAACAAATAAAAAAAAGAACTCAATTCCTTTCGTCATCCCAGAGGACCACATAATAACAACTTTGCACTTCGCGCTTTACAATACAAATCCATCTTTATTGAATTTAAAGACAAATCTGCCGTGAACTTTTTCTTGGAGAGAAGATGGTCCATTATTATGGAAAATTTCAGCATAAGAATCTTACCCGTCAATACAGACCATATTGAATATAAAAAACGTACCTCCCATGGATACAAACTTTTGGGACTTTCCAACAACTGCTTGTTAGATGACTTAAAACAAATCATTAAACTTTTGAATGGTAAAACATACACCATACCAAAAGCAAGAAATAGCATTTGCACGAAAACTGCGTACATCATAGTGAATGAACTGAATTTTGTAAATAAAATTCGTAAACTATCAGCATTAGCCACTACGCTATATGTCATTTCATTAGAAGACAAGCAAAAACTTTGCACACAATGTAGTTTCCCTACACACGCTATCGCTGATTGTAATGCTCCCCACTCACTAGATAAAAAAATAGAAAAATATTTCATAAACCTTTAATTCAACATAAAAAAATCAACATTTCAATCGACGAAAATATTAATAAGAATTATAATTCAATTCTTAAATAAAATACCAACTATCAACGACAAGGACACATTAGTACACTTAATGATAATAAAATTACGAAAAAAACACCACAACAAACTCAACCTTGCCCATACAAAAGCAAAAATAAAGCTGACAATTCTGTTCCAAATTCGTCTAATACACCAGCGATGACGCCATTAGAACCTTCTGATTCCTCATAACACGCTGCTTCGACTCCTCCTCATTTATCCATTCAAACCCTTACCACACTTTTTGTAGATATTAAAGATATACATGGCCTGGTAAATCATTAGCCAAAAACATAATTCGTAATTCAAAATATGTAAATAATTACGTATTTCAGAATTAATTATATATATCATAAATAATTATGTTTAACGTAATTACTGTAAATACTATTGGTAATTAATCACATAATATGTAAAAGTGCAAAAGAAAATGCTGAAACTGATAGTACTGGCAGTTTTATATGTAAAAACGTGAAAAAATGCTGAAACTGATAGTTCCTGCATTTTTATATGTAAAAATGCTGATATAACTTGTATAAAAAAAGCACATGATTCATAATCAGCCAATAATATTTACGCTAATTACGTATAGCATAAATAATTACGTATTTACGTATTTTCAAAAAATCTGGTAATTAATAATTACCAGAATTATGAATTACGTATTTATACGAAAATAGGGAATTACCAGGCCATGTACAATTAAAGATACACTTAACGCACTTCAGGAAAAAGTAAACAATTTAGAAGCTCACTTGAACTCCACTAACCATAAAATCGCCAAGTTGAAAAAAACTACGCAAGAACATCAACAAGAGTTTTTACAAAATTCCTCTTTAATTACTACTATCAATAAATGATCAGTTAATATTGATAATAACGTTAATTTACTTGTAGCTATGCAAGAAGAGCACAAAATAAGGGAACAAACTCGTGATTCTCAGTTAAAACAAATTTTACAATTAATCTCTGAAGAAAAGAACGACAATCTAACTACAACTGCAGCTAATCATCCAGCTCCTTTTAACCATATACAATATCAACAACCCTATAATGGTGAATCTTCAAGTGGGGTCCACAATGACCTTCACATCGAAGAAGTCCATTTTGATAATACCAATGATATGTACGCCACCGATGATGATGATAATTCAAACAACACCCAAGTTTATATTCATCAAGATGATAACTCTATTACGTCTTCCTTAAACACTGATGATCAACTCTCTATTTCTTCTGATAACAGTTTTATTTCAACCCCAACTCCCAGTACTTTTAGTCGCTTCATGAACCTTGGATTTGCTTTCAAGTAATTCATTACGGCTTTATTTTTGGACTTTATCTGGTTATCCCTTTTTGATTTTGACTCAATTCTGGTTTGCCTATACATTTTTTACATTTTTACAATTTTTTTTTTCATGATGAATACAACTAAACAAAAGATTAAACGTTTATTTTCTCTCTCCAAAAATACTTTAAAAAACAAAAATTCCCAAAAAAATTCAAATAATTCAAAAAATTCCCAAAAAAATAATAATACTTCATTGTCTATTTTAACCAATTCTTATACTGATTTATATTATAACCTTAAACAAATTTCTTTTGGTTCACATAACATCCAAGGTGGCTTCAAGAACAAACTCAACAACATTTTACTTACAATGATTATATTACATTTAGACTTTCTTCATGTGTGCGAAACTAATGAAATAGACAAACATTTCTCTCTATCAAAAAACAAAGCATCTACTTACTATACTTCGCCTTCAACAAATAACTAGTAAAAGTTTTCACGTTATCAACAACCCCCATCCTACTACCAGAGGAGGTGGATAAGCTGTTATAATTTCGGACAACCTATACAAACACCTCTAAATAATGACCATTCTAATCCTTAGACGAATGATGACTCTATCCTTCGCCTTCAAACACAACGTTTCCTTCTCAATTATTACAACTTACCTTCCTTTATAGTTTACCAACCATCTTGATATCTATAATGACATTTGTCATGAATTATATTCATACCTCGCCCAGAACAAATTTTCTGATAATCATTATCTCATTCTTTTAGGAGACTTTAATATTCCATTTGGTACTAAAAAATACCGAATGACAACAAAATTATCTAAATCCTTTAATCAACTCCAAGATACCAAGCAATGGAATAACAAAACACTATTGACTCTTTTATATGAATATCTCTATAACTCAGCACATCTATTTAACTAGCAAGAAACTCCTACGTTCTATCTGAATGATCCATCAAAAAACCTATTTACCATTGATTATATTTTTATTTCAAAAAATGCACTAACAGATATTCTTGAATTTAACACCAATACTCCTCAGACCATCGTATTGTATTCTCACGATGGAATAACCCTACAAATTTTTACAAAGATCGTAATGCCTATACTACTTCAATCAAAAAGAAACATAGTCATATATAATGAATCCTACAATATTAAAAACGTCACAAAGGACGAGTGGACTACCATTCACAATGTTTTAAACAATCGCCTTCTAGATCTTTACATATCATCTGAGAATTTTAATTCACCACAGGATTATGTCAACTATGAAATGAGAATCCTTATTCAAGCAATACGTGACACCTTCAAAGAATGTAAAATCAAAACATTCAAACACAAGTACAATAGAAGAAATTCTTTGCCACTCAATATTCATTAACTTTACAACCAAATTTATCAACAAAATGGACTAATAGCCTTATTGAAAGACTTTTGTACCCTTACTTCTCCTAATTCTGATGATGTTTCTTCTGTGTCAGAGGTTCAATTACAATATACATGTTGTCAAAATTCAATATAATTTGGGATTTGGGATTTGGGTTATAGTAAATTAATTTGGGATTTGGAATTTGAAATTTGGCACTATATGAAAAATTTGGGATTTGGAATTTGGAATTTAGGATTTGGAATTTGGATTGGCAATTTTGAATTTAGGCAGCATGTATAAATTACAACAAATCACCAGAGATTTCACTACTTATTGGAAACGCAAATTTAAATGGTCATGCAAAATAGCCAACTAATATGAATATACCTTATTCGATAATGCTTTTAATCCAGATTCATTGGATTCTGACAACCTTTTAAGTTTTAGGAAATCACTAATTAAATTCCATTCATTTTTAACTAATAAAGTCGAAAAAGATAGGTTAGCTTGGGATCTCTCACAGATCATAAAGTATATTAACCAACGTAATGACAACCTCAAAAATAATCAAACAAAGATGTTAGATTCCATCTTAGAATGTAAACCTCGCAAAATCACATTAGACCGCTTAAAATACAAAAATGATAATAACGAAATAATTTTTACCAATGAGGTGGAACACATTGAGCGAATTGCTAATAAGTATTATCAAAATATTGGCACAGTTGATTTCAATTCAAAACGTTTCTCTAAACATAGGACCCTACCATCTCCATAGAACCGCATATACCTACCAAAACCTAATATACCTATTTTAACTACTGAAGAACTTGATGCCCAAATTACGATGAACGAGTTGCAAGATGTTCTAAAATCTCTACCTAACAATAAGGCACCTGGCACGTCAGGGATTTCATATGATATTATCAAAAAGCTATCCCCTGAATTTCACCCTTGCCTTTTAGACTTATACAACTTCATTTTTATCTACGATGTCATTCCTCAACTATAGACTGAAGCGTTCTTATACCCTATTCCTAAACCTACTTGGTGGAATAATAACATTGAACATACACACCTCATTGTTCTTTTAGACACTTTTAGGAAAACATTAGCAAAGATTATGAACACTCACCTCAATTATTACCTCAGTAATAACGCCATTCTTCAACTGAACAACCTTGCAGAAATCTAAGGAACATTCTGCATAGAAATTATTTTCAATCTCCAAACTGCTATTACTGCAGCTAAAGCACTCAAAGAACCTTTATATATTATGATTCAAGACCTGTCTAAAGCGTATGACCATGTCAACATTCCACTTTTAATCAAAGCTTTATAACGAATTTGCTTACCATCCCATCTAATTAATTTTATCGTAAATTTATTTACTAATCGTACTAATGCTATTATCTTTGAAGATTGGATAGGTAACCCTTACGAGGTTCTTAATGGAATCGATCAAGAGGAATCCATTTGCCCACTTTGGATTATTTACTATGATCCTATATTTGAAGCGATAAACAATTCTCTCTATGCAGGCATTGAATTCAAAACATCTTTACCCACACGCATTTCTTTAGACGATCCCACAGATGTATATCAATTGGATCTTACTCTAAAATTACAAGGCTACTTAGATGACACAACTTAGGTCTCATCAAATTTAGACAACCTCGTTGCTAACCTCCAAATAGCAGATGATTTTTACCAACTCGCCAATATAAAAATTAACAAAGACAAATCCACCCTACTATCTAATGATAGAAACTTCCATTCTCAACAAACTTATAAGCATCCTACCTTTTCCCAACGTTATTACACTCTTCAATTTGGCTGTGATATTATAGATGTCAATACCTTACCTATCAACAAAGGCACCCGGATTCTAGGTGTATACCTGGCCACCAATGGAAGTAACACCACTACTATAGAGAAAATCTGGAAAATGGTGAAATACATCATGTTTCTGATTAACAAAAAGTGTCTTATACATAACACGTGATCTATACTATTAATAGAGTAATCATATCATGAATAGAATATCTTAATCAACACACTTTTCTTTCTCCCTTTTTTTGTCACAGATCAACTTAATCCTTCGTTTAACTTTCAAACGTTCTGCATATTTACCAAAATCAATTTATATCTCTGTTACACAGTTTAATTTATCCATATATTGTTAACATTTTTAACAATCAGATTAAATCCCAAGCAGCACTGTTAATAGCACAAGCACACTCTTCTGTTACAAGTAATGGTTTAAAATTCCTTATATTACTCACTCAATTTAAATATAATTTACCTAAATCTCCTTTTGAATTTTTTTCTTTTTTTGAATACCCTTTGAAACATTTTACTAGATTAGAATCTCTTTTTATTTTATAATTTATCAGTAGATACTAATTTTCATTTTAACATCAAAGGGGGCACTATTCCTATTGCCCATTATGTTATTCACCCTTCTTATTTGATGAGCCATCTTAACTCACTGGCCAAGAAAGGGATACTTTTCCTGGACCAGATCATTTCCATAGATTCTGCTTATTTACTACTGTACAATGAAATTAAAAAGGAACTGCGTACTAAATCCGGTGGTCAACCTAGATGATATAACTTTTTACAAGAACACTTAACTATAGAACCAAATGGGCACCTTAACATTAACCTTACGCAGAATATTATCAAATCTCTGCGCTTTTCTCACCCTAAACCACCTCCTATTTCTAACAACATCACTGAATTTAAGGGCTCAAAAAGAAAATGGGTCATTACCTGGATTCAATCTGTATCAGACATCATTTACAGACACCTACTCTCAGGTGTCCATTACAACAACAGTCACCCTTTCATATTTGTAGAACACTGGCTATTCAATTCTTCTCAGACCAATAATCTACAGAATACACCACGCTCAATGCCCACTATTTTACACTCTTGTCAGGGTTGTAACTTACACTCTCCTTACTTTACAGGATCTATGCGACCCAAATGCACCATTAGAATATTATATTTTTCCAGTATTCTTATTGATTTGAAAAATAAGGCAGATTTCAATAGTTTATTACGCAACTTACATCTCTTTATTAGTAATCATCATATCGCAATACATAGTCATCCATATTATCATAATTTAGCTTATAATAACTACCTTATCCGTAATGGTATTATTACGAAAAATCCTCATTTATTTGTCCAGCTCCAATTAATTCCAATATTTACACCTCTAAATGAAACATCCAACTAATTGAATCTTTAGTTAAAGTTTCTACTATTCAACAAGATCTCATAGTTAACGTCACCAAAGTCAGGACATTTGAAGAATTATTTTTTATACAGATGGATCGTATAACCTTCAGACTGAAGCTTTCGAATTTCTGATAGACTTTGGATGGACTACAAGTAATTTGGGCACACTTAATATATGTTATCATGAAGGTCTAACAAACTTCCCTTCGTCTACCAAAGCGAAAATTACTGCTATTTTAACTGCCTTAATTATCTGCCCACACAATAGTACAATTACTATTTATACAGATTTCCAGTCAGCAATTAATATGTTATTCTTCTAGAAAACTCGCAATTACGTCCATTCACCATTTTCACAAAATTAAGAATTTTTTTTATGGAAAACCATCTATCACATCATTAAGACTTTATTACTTACCATACGTACGACTTGTAAAAGTTAAAGTCCACTCAGCCAATATGTTCAATGATATTGCGAATGCAGAAGCTAAAGCTGGTCATTTTGTACCGTTGGCGTTTGAACTCAACCACAAATATTTACCATCTCAACAAATAACGCTACTTTAGAACGAGGATATCCCTCTGGATCAAGACATCAGAAAAGTAGTTGGTCATATTATCGACTACAAAAGGATCACTAACCATTTTTCACATAAAACTTATCTCCTGTCATCAAAAACGCAGCAGAAGGAATGATTGATTGGTCGCTTTCTTTGAAATAGTTTCACTATAATGGCCGTGATTTGGCTATATCATCTACACACACAAAGGATACTGCCTGGAAAATTAAACTCAGCACTTTTACTGTTGCAATTTTGGATATACTTAATCGTAACTACTCTGCTATTATAGACAATCAACTTACTTGTTTACTTTGTGAATTGGAACCAGAAACCAACCTTCATGTTTGGTCATGTACCAAACTTTCTGAAGCTATTAAATATTATTTTTGCATTTTGGCAAACAAACTAGAACAAATTTTTACACAATACGGTGATAAATTTACTACTACTTGCAAAGATACCATCAAGTATTCACCTACTTTTCATTAGGCTGTTTATTCAAACACCAGTGATCCTTACATTCCACAAGAAGCATTTTTATTTTTCTACGCTTATATTACCACAAGTTTGGTTAATATATTTAAATTACACTTTACCTCTAGTAAAACAGCACAAAAACACTTGTTTGCATTTATGCAAGAAGCTCTTCTTCTCTTCACGCACATTACATGTTTGAAAGAAATGTTTTACTTCCTGGAAAATTTGAAAAAACCTTCACAACTTAACCAAACAAGATTTTACCAAATATTGTTCTAAGTCGATAAATCTCACAAACTCTAAGGACATATCTGCCACACGTGACTTTAGTTCACGTGACTGATATCACTCATCAATACATTCATGGGTTTATAGATGCCCTGGTCTCGATAGAAATTTTAAAACTGATTTGGATTTATTATTTATTTTCTTTTCATCTTCTAACTTTTTACATGATAGGGGTTTTTTTGAACATATTTTAAATTTTTCTTTTTCATCATTTTCTGTCTCTATAGATAGATATTTACCATTTTATGTATAGATATAGCCTACTACTTGTTATTACACTTCGGTGTTTTGTTTACTCACCTTTAGAAAAATAGTAGTTTTATGCTAGTTCGTTCTCTCCTATTTTTCTTTTTGCCAGAGGAATTGGTCAGGATTCCTGCTAGATTGGTTCTCTCTCAATAAGTAAGAATTTGGTTAGGTTACTGAATGATAGATACTAGTGTAGATAATGGTTTTTTTGAATACCGTACATCTTTATTTTGTATTCCTCCTTATCTTTCATAAAATAAATAAATAAATAAATATTTCCTTTTTTGGATGATTGTGTAACCTATCTCTCTATTTTCAATGAGAAGCAACATTTCCTTTTAAAATTGTATAATGTTACTCAATTATACAAAAAAGTAAATTTCTGCCAGAATTATAAAATTGGGCTGAAATTATTAGGACAGGTTAGGTGTGATGCAGAATGACAAATTATATATTATTAAAATCATGTGATACTGACAAAATCAGCTCTGACGATTTATAGTAATTTTATCTATAATTCTGACTCCATAGCAATCTTTCTGACATGTATAGCTTTATTTTAAGCCTAATTTTACTTTGTATAATATTAATGCATAAAGATGCATAATTTTCATATATAGTATATTTGTCACACAAAATAAAATTAGGCTTAAAATGAAGCTATATATATATGCCAGAAAAATTGCTATAGAGCCAGAATTACAGAATTACCGTTTAGCACTGCATAAAATACCTCAGGTATTTTACAAAATACTTGATTTAAAAATTAAATAATACCCACGGGTATTTCGTGAGATGCCGGGTATTATATGAGGGGGATACAGTATAATTTTGACCAGAATTAAGCTTAAGTTACCAGAATTAAGGAGGGGTATTAATCAAGAGTAAAATTTTTATATCTAGTAAAGTACCCAGAACTTTTAAAGTGAGGGTACGCCCAAATGGGAATATTTTATGCAGTGCTAGATGGTAATATATAGATAAAATTTTAATAAAATTCTAATTATATTATTATTAATTTCAGTCAAAATTACATATTCACGTCTTTTGGCTAACTCAACTATGACAAGGAAGTAATAGAAACCTTTGGGATCAATTGGTATTTCTGCAAGGACAGCCTAATGTGTGGCATTTGGGTCCATATAATTACCCTTAGACATTCTGATCGTTTCTCCTTCATCAGAAAGTTACAGAATCAATGTTCATCTAATATACAGAGGTCAAAGCTAATTTATTGTAGCATGACTAAAGTTGCCTACCAAAACTCTACAGGCTATTGTCGAAATGTCGAAACTAAAACCTGTCAAAATGCTGAAATGCCGAAATAGTTTTGACATGTCAAAATTGTTGAAACCTAAAAATATTACGTTTCACGTAATAACTCGGCATCCAATGATCGTAGAAAGATGCACCATAGCTCGTTGGAATCGTCTCATAACGACGAGTCGAATGGTGGTTAGATCGTCTTTCTACGATCACTGGTTACCGAGATATTGAGCGAAACGTCAAAAATCGGCATTTTGTATTTTGCGATACTGCACCGTTTGACGTTTCACTTAATAACTTGGCATCCAATGATCGTAGAAAGATGCACCATAGCTCGTTGGAATCGTCTCATAATGACGAGTCGAATGGTGGTTAAATCATCTTTTTATGATCACTGGATGCCGAGATAATAGGCGAAACGT
>JADRCO010001538.1:0-18649 GCA_021464525.1 Rhizophagus sp. LPA8_4_AMF | reverse complement strand
GACCAAATAACTGGTCTGGTCCGGTCTGATCCCGGGTTGTCTTTTTAATATAAACTGGACTGGACCGAAATAAAATAATTTTTTATTTTGGTCCCGGATTGCTCTTCAATCCGGACCAATCCGGACCATTTAAAGCTTTAAGTCTGATAAATAAATCAAAGAAAAAAATAAATACCAAAACTCACGCGTCCCACATGTCACCGAGCTTTTAAAGTTCTAAATTTCTTTTTTGTTGGTAAAAAATTGAAAATCCTGCAAATACTATGCGCCAAAGACCTGAAGATCCAAAGAAATAAATAGTCTTCTAGAATAAAAAATACGAAATGATTTTGTTAAAATAAAAAAAGATAACAGATAAAGATTTTATTAAACAAAATGAAATAATAAATTAGAAAAAGAAAAAATAAACTTTAAAAATTGGTCTTAAAATAAAAAATGAAAAAATATGAATTACTTATTGAATTGTCGCATCCAGAAAGACCCGGAGAGCCATCTACAGAATGCAAAACAAAAATGTTAGTAAACGGTTTGTTACTAATGTTGTGTTAAAATAAGCATTTTAAAAAAAACTCCCCAAAATTCCACGCATCCAGAATCAAAAATAAGCTGTCTAAAAAGAGGAAAACGAGATGTTAGTAAACGTTTTACTAAAAGTAAAAAGTTTTGTTTTCTGTAAACCTCTACCGAAATCTTACACATCCAGGATATGGCAATTTAAAAAAGAGAGTAAACCGTTTTGCTAAAAGAAATAAAAAGGAAATATTAGTAAACATTTCCTAATTAAAAAAATACAATGGGAAGTTTCATAACTAAACGTACAAAACTTACCGTTTTCTGAATTTCCAAATTTCCAGAAACTGAACTTACAAAAAAAAGAGAAATGTTCAGTTAGAATATTTCTTAAAGACAAAAAACAAAAAAACAGAAGTTTTGTAATGAAATGTACAAAACTTACCATTTTGGGACCCATATCCAATACTGAACCTACAAAAGAAAGGAAACACTATTAAAGTTAGCATTTCTAATTAAATAAGATTATAAAAGAAAATGCTTTGTGAATCTTACCTTTTATCTCCCCTAATCAACCAAAAGACTGATACCCTACAAAAATAATATATAGAAATGTTAATAAACGTTTCTAATTAAATTATTAAAAAATTGAAGTTTCACAACATCTTCTGTTGTGAAACTTACCATTTTCCATACCCCACACGTTAAATGTCTCAAAGCCTACAAAAGAGAATAAATGAAATGTTAGTGATCATTTCATTAAAAGAATTAACAAAAGTAAACCCCCTTCTTACCGAGTTTTTCACGCGTCTGAGGACTGGAGCCTACAAAAAGAAGAAAACCAAAATGTTAGAAGTTTCGTTGAAAAGAATTATTTACAAAAATCAAAACTCACCTCACCAAAATTCCATGTGTCCAAATACCTTGAAGGACTGACCGTCTACAAAATAAAAAATGAAACATTAGTAGCCATTTTGTTAAAAATATTTTTTAAAAAAACGCCTTACGAACGTCTGACCCAAAAGACCCACCTAAAAAAAGAAAAAGAAATGAACTTTTTGGTTCGTTAAAAATAAAAATAATTAATAAAAAAATTGTCTTACCAAAATCCTGAGCCAAAAAGCTGAAGAAACTCGCCCGTCCAAAGAAATTCAGAAAACCGTCTAAAAAAAAGAAAACTCAGAATGTTAATAAACGTTGTCAATGAAAATATGAAAGAATAAATCCTTCTGGCCTCCCCCCTTCCTACCTAATTTCAATGTAATCCCATCGTCTAGAAAAAGAAAAAATGAATTTTTAAAAAATTATTTTTTAAAATAAAAAATGAAATAAAAAAATTAATTACTTACCAAAATGTCACGTCCAAAAAGACTGAAAGAACTATCTAGAAAAAAGATCAGTTTGTTGAAAAAAGTTTTAACAGAATGTATGGGAAAAAAGGAAAGGAAGGGGAAAGAGAGAACGAAGAAAGGGAGAAGGAAAGAACAAGAGAAAAGGAAATGGGAAAGGACGAGAAGTGTGGAAAAGAAAAAGAACGTATAAAAGTTAAAAAAAACTTAACTGCAGCTCGCAACCACAGTTATTATTAATATTGGTATTATGTGATTCACATGATTTATATTTTATATAAATAGGGCCTTTCCTTCTGAAATCCAATTTTATTTTTTTTATAATTTTTTAATGATATGTATATATATGCTTATATACACATGTATATATGTCTAATAACTTTACAAAAAGCCCCTTCTCTGTAAACAGGTAGAGGCCAATTAATGCCTATAGGGAGAGCCATTGCTACTCCCTCCGTCTGTTTATAGTGACAAAAAGAGGGAGTCTTCAGTAGTAAGGTTTAGTATAATTATAAAAATAATGATCATATTTATATAATTACAACCATTTCAATATAATTTCATATAAAATATAACCATTGTTCATTGCAATACAATTTCATATTAAGATATATAAACCATTGCAATACAATTTTATGTTAATATTATAAATATTGCAATACAATTTCATAATAATTTTAATTTATCAATTATATAATTAATAATAAATCTATTACAAACATCATTGCAACATAATGTTTAAATTGTTTTGAAATCATGATTTGTAATATTTTTATTAGCCCTTGTGATATAGTATTTGTAATTAATTGCAAAATACATAAAAATAATTTCAACCATTACAAAATAATGTCAGTATTACATAAGTATAATAAGAATATTATAAAAGTATTTCAAAAAAATAGTCATTTTTAGTAAAGTAACAATATTCTCAAGACTTTTTAGATATAAGCCTGTTTTTAACTGAAACAGTTCCTCATTGCTTTAATTCAAAATCCTGTAATATTCCACTTGGTATGCTTTTGAAGGAAATATTTGTATATATATATTCATACAGTTATTATTAGATATTATGAAAGAATATATAATTATATGCTGTATTTCTTATGATCAGAAGTTCAAGCACTGAATGAGTATGACAATTTCCATAAAGTGAAGTAGCTCATAATGTTAAATTCTCAATATGGAATAAACTATTCAAATTCTAGAATTTACCTAAACATGATTCATACAAACGTTAAATAGATCAGGTTAATTCAAACTATTTTTTATAAGTCAAAATTGAATATGATCTGGCATGAAGTTACATTTCACAAAGTCAGTTTTACAAAAAAATTGAGTAGGCAAAATTTTATTGATTTTTTCAGATACATAACTAATTAGAGGTAGCAAATGAAATAGCAAATGAAAAATATGATGCTATCAAAGAGGAAGGATTCTAGGCCTTTAATGCAAGCCCTAGTATCAAGTTATTTCTTTACTCTCTCAGATTTCTTTATAAAATTCTATATTTAACATTGTTTCTATCTATAAGCCTATATGCTAGATTTCCAAAATAAATCCCACCCATATCTACGTACAGTATATCAATGTCAATCAAACTATAAGTTTCGCAATAGAGATGGAAAAATTTCACATTTTCACAACTTTAATTTTTTACTGCGCCAAATTATTGCTTGATTACATAATATAGACTTACCAATATAAGTAAGATTTTGGCAGGGGCCCTGGCTGAAATTACAGTCATGTGATTTTTTTCATATCTTCACCGATTTTCTTAAATATGTTTAAAAGATCAGGAATGGTAATATGTAGTGCTTCGATCCGGATTAAAACCGTCATCCAGATTACACAGAAAAATGATCCGGATTCCATCCAGATTAATCCGGATTTATATCCAGGTCAAATAATCTGGATGAAAACCGGAATCTGGATTGGATTTATATATAATTTTTTTTTTGACTGCAGACTTTACTAAACCTTATGTATTAATATTTAATAATATTTAAAAACGCCAAAATGGCATTTTTTTATATTATAATATAAAGCATCACCATTTTGGCATTTTTTTTATAAAAAATGAAAAAAAGGAGCTGAAAAGGCATTTTTTCATATTGTAATATGAAAAATCGCCATTTCGGCGGGTTTTTCCATAAAAAACAAAAAAAAGGCATTTTTTTCATATTATAATATAAAAAAGTGCCATTTTGGCATTTTTTTTATAAAAAAAAAATGAAAGAAGGTGCTGAAACAGCTTTTTTTTCATATTATTATGAAAAATCGCCACTTCGGCGTTTTTTTTCATTAAAAAAACATAAAAAGGTGCTGAAACGGCATTTCTTCACATTATAAAATGAAAAATTACTGCTTCTGCATCTTTTCATGAAAAAAGGTGCAAACCCACCATTTTTCCATATTATAATATGAAAAAATCACCGTTTCAGCGTGATTTTTCATTAAAAAAATGAAAAGGATGCCAAAATTGCATTTATTCATATTATAATATGAAAAATTGCAATTTTGGCATTTTTTTCCATTGAAAAAGATGGAAAAGGTGCCAAAACGGCTTTTCTTTATAATACAATATGAAAAATCGCCGTTTCGGCATTTTTTCCATAAAAAAAATCTAATAAATAATGAAAAATGTTTATATAACATTAACATAAATTTATATTGAAAAATGCATGCAAAAATAAAAAATATATATGAAAACTCATCCGGATTCCAGTTCAAACCGGATATTTTCCATCCGGATCAAAATCCGGGTCAAAATCTGGATATCCGGATAAAAAAAAATCTGAATTCATCCGGATTCATCCGGATGAAACAGAAACGGATCGAAGCACTAGTAATATGTCCGCTTTGACCTTGAATATCTATAGAACAAAAACCACTCTTCTTGTTCAGAGTTATCTAGAATGCTCATTATATCACATACATGGTATTCTGTTTTACGTCCAGAGTTTAATTATATTAACCCACAGCATGATTTTTGTAATTATATAAATAATTCAGATTTTCTTTTTATTTTATTTTCTTTTTCAAATTTTTTACATAGTGGTCCTTTTTTTGATCATTATTATAATTTTTCTTCTTCTCATTCTGATTATGGACATGTTTCATTTTACATCTAATTTTAACACTAGTAAAGGTGATTATCATTCTGTAAAAAAAAAATTGATCATGTTTCAATATTCCATGAAAGTCTAATTTTCATGGAGATAATAATCAAAAATCACGGAAATTATCTGTCTTATTTACACTTCTCCCTAAACTTTCATTTTCACTAAATTTTTGCTTTCTTGATTAGGAAATGTGCCAATTATAGAATGATTTAAATGAATTGAAAAATTTCGTGATTTGCTCATGTAAATAAATAGCCTTGCAATAGCCACCAAAAATTTTGTTTTTTACACTCATAATCATAAGATAACAAAATGTAGCTTCATAAATCTAACACCAGTATGAAACTCCTTCTTACTGCCATTTTCATGTGTGTCTACATAACATTTGTTCAGGTCATTAAAGGTAAATTTCATCTAATATTCAATATTTTCTCTGTTCTCTTTTCTAATAATTGATTTCTTGGTTTGATGTATAGCACACAGAGCCATTGTAATAGAGGGATTAAATGCATACTGTGGAGTTTGGATAGAAGATACAAATCATAAGCGCATAGCTGGTGATGAAAAAGGCCATTACCATGATTGTAGTGAATGGGATACCTCCATCCAAGATATTAAATTTCTAGATCAAGAGTACTATGTTGTTGCGAAATTTGAAGCTAGTCACAAGAAAAATAAAGTCCAAGGTCCATTTAATAGAGATGCATGTTTCAATTTAGATGGCTCTGTAGATTCTTGGAGTTTTGAAGAATGTTAATGAATAATTTTTATTAAACTATTATACATTGACATGAATCAATAAAAAAGATGTTATTCGACGCAGTATTTGGATCTCTACGAATTCCATTATTTCTATTGTATCTATTTCTCTAGCTTATATTATTTCTAAATATTCTTATTTATTATTATAGTTATATTATTTCTACTATTTAAATTATTTTTTACATTGCAATTGCAGATGCATGCAGGTGCTTATTTGATCCCAAAAAAAAGCTGACTTTAATCACGTGTAATGGATGATCATTTATTTTGCATATTTCACTAAGGTGGAATTAAAAATGTTCCTTTTTTTGATTTTTTTTTCAATGAAAATAGTGTTTTTTAAAAAAAAAGAAAAAAAAGCTGAATCAAAAAGGAAAGGCATATTCTTTTTTTTTGATTTTTTTTTCAACGAAAAAAAATTTTTTTTACAAAAAGAGAAAAAAGATAAATCAAAAATGGGAAGCTATTTCCTTTTCAATCAAAAAAAATCTACAGTAAAAAACGTTAGCTCTGCTATATTAATATATATATATAACTATCTGAAACTTTTACATCCAAATTTGGATTTATGATTAGATTAAATGCAAAATTTTTAAACCTTTATTGTATGCTTCTCTAGGACTTCTACCATTCTCACTCCAAATTTTACAGAATCATTCATAAAAATGCGCCAATTTCACAATTTTTCATTTCAAGATATGATTGTCAATGATCTAATGCATTCCAGGATATGATCATCATTTCGGCACAAACGAATTATTTGATAAGGACATTCGTTATCATTATAATAATAAATCTATAAAAAGACACTTTGTTTACCCATTTAATCATATGTGATGATGATCCCGTTGTATTATTGCTTTCTAATAATTTTTGAAAATTATTTAACTCATTACGTTTTACATAAACAATAAATTATGTAACAAAAAATCCCTTTAACAAACAACACAAATTTATCAAATAAATTAATGAAAGAATAAAGTTTAAACACAAAGATTCATTATCGCTAACATATTCTCTTTTTAAACATATTTGTACTAATTATTATTACTAAATAAATATTTTAATTAATCCAACAGTTTCATCGAATTCATTTATAAATTATGTTAAAATGATTAAGTAATCGAGATATACAGTATAAATATACAGTATTATGAAAGAATAAAAAACCATTTTATTAAAAATGAAAAAAAAATATTTTGATAAATCTATTAATAAAGTAACAAAAATTTTACTTGCACAATTTTCAATTTTCATAATGCGAGAAATCTTATGATCATCATATTATCCAATCTCGCTCTTGCTCAAAATGATAATTTCAAATATGATCCAAGTCAGGATGTTTTCGAGTTTTTAGTAAGTGGATTAACCCCACTTTTAATTATTTTACTTTTTGATCGTTCCTCAAAAGATGGAAACCGATTTCAATTAATAAATATATTCGATGATTGTCTTATGATACTTTTCGTATTCGCTTTTCCACCATATTATAATTATATATATTATTCAACACAATCAAATTTGGAGAAAATTAAGTGGTTCTTATTTTCTCTTATTAATACAATCGGTTTAATATGTAGTTTACAATTTTATAAGAAGAAAAAGGCTGCGCCTTTCTGGATTTTTACTCTTCCTTTTATCTCATTATTTTCTATTACTTTAGGAAGAAATAAACATTTTAATCGACCACCTACGACTTGTACTCAAAAATTTGATGAAATAAATTGCATAGTAACTTTATATGTTATATATTTTATCATTTTTATTTATATCAACATGATTGGACTTTATATAATTATGTATCATTGTTTAAAAAAATCATGTCAAAGATTGATAAATTTTATAAGAATATCATATACAACCTCACTTATTATAATTATTCTTTTAGAAGGTTATATAGTTACCGTATTACTTAGCAATAGTGTTTATTTAACTAAAGGATTATTAGGATTAATTGCTTTAGGAATTAGTAGAATAATTGAACATACTAGAGATCAGAAAGATAATGTTAATACTGTGGTTTCTAAACTTATTAATGCACATTATTTTATGGAAGTGGATGATGATATTGACACAATTACATAAAGATTGGTTTTCACTATTTTTATTATTGAATGTAATGTATATATTATGTTATTATAACAAAAATAATAAAATTACAATTTCTATTTCTATTTTTATTTTTTTCAAAATTATTCACATTACAAATTTTCAACTCATTCTACAACATAATAATTAAAACGTTACATGATACAACATTATAAACAATTAAATAAGCAAATATTCCGCATTGACTATCACACGAATTCAATTCTAGGGAAATAAGGGACGGCGCTTTTTTAATTAAACAAAATCGGAAATTCATTTCCAAAATAAGTTTGTCATGTGATAAATATAATTTAGGATCGTCTTTTTTTCAAATCGTCAATGATCAAATTAAAAAATGTAATACAAATATTCAATATATACCGTATTTTGCGGTTATTAAGCACCCCCCGAAAATAAGCACCCTGGCCAGAATTATGGCGATTTTGGCCAGAATTATGAGGATCTTGGCCGGCATTAAGTGCAAAAAGGGGTGCTTATATACCGCAAAATACGGTATATATATATATTATATATACACACATATTATTATTATTATTTAATTTCGAAATATAGAAATATTACAGATGTTAAAATACATATTATTTAACGTATATTGATGTATTTTAATAATCCGAATTCCGTAGTCATTTTTGGCATATTTAAAAATTAAATGTATATGCGTAAAAAGATTCCTAGAACCGTTAAAACAAATTATATTCATTATTTTAACTAACAATCGAACATGAAATAATTGAAATATGTAAGTAATAATGTAAAAAATCTTGGTTAATGATTCAATAGTTCTATTTATCTATAAATATATCATAAAAATGTATGATATATTAACACAAAATTGCGTAGAAAAGATAAAAATATCTAAGATATTATTTTCTTGCTCTTGGCCAATTGTACGATAGGTTAACCTACGTTTCTCCCGAACACTACGTAGAAGAGGCAAGCTTCGTTCAGATAAATATAAACCACTTACCTGTTTAAAACTACCTAATTAGTTTATAATTAGTGAAAATATTGAGAAGAATGATATTTGGGTCATTAAGAACAAAAGGTTGAATGGAGAACTTTCGGACGTATATTTATGTAAATATATTCTGCGTTTTTTTTTTAGTTATTTTCTGACCTCAGATACTACTACTTATGTAACAAGTTGCACCAAAACAAGAAAGAAATTAAGAAATTATTTACGTAAAAATCAAAAATATACAACAAGCGCATCAAAACAAGAAAGTACACAATACATACTATATACTGTACATACATACATATAATACGTACGTTTATATATCGTAATGTGGGGAAGCCGATCGAGCAATAAACGGTTACAGTACATTTCGCCGAAGCCATTTCGCCGAAGGGATGTTTCGCCGAAAGGACGTTTCACCGAAAGTGCATTTTACCGAATCTATTTCATCCATTTCGCCGAAAATGGTAGCAATTAATATTCTATGAAAATATTCATCGTACAATGATAATAATAATAAATAACTTTAGAATCCTGAAAACATTTATTCACGAAAAAGTAAGTAAAAAAAGATTAATATAGTCATTATAATCAACGAGATAAATTTAATAAAAATCATCTAATTTAAAAAATACACGTGAAAATATCAAATTTTGAATAAAAAAGCGTCAACATATCGCGTCTACTCATAAGTTCTATATTATAAATTATTTCTAATATTCAATAATGTCACATTCCGTTTTAAATAAGTATAACAATTGACAAAGCATATAATAATAAACACTATATTTCAAAAATGTGGCATTATATGAAAAACTTTATACAGTAAATTCTATTTCATACAATTATCAATGAAAATAAAAGATTTCAATTTCTGCAGTTTAGCGACTCGAGGTGGCAAGCCCGAACGAGCCGGTTCGGTAGTGTCAACTGTAAAGTATCATCGCATGATAAAATTTATAGATATGAAACTTATTGTTATGTTTAGTCAAAGAATAACAAAAATTTGACAAATAAATCTTTGATAATTTGAATCATGACCTGCGGAGCCCGGGATCAACCAATCAACAGTTATTCGGCACGAAGTGCCGAATAACTATTAATTATCGAATATCCCGCAGTGCAACTGCAGCGCCCTGATTTTAAAAAATTGAATACGGTATAGATTTATTATGATATTTTATTATGAACTTATAAATAGATTATAAATACAGTATTTAAAATTTTTTTCTTGTTTCGTCACCAATTGTAGAAAATCTTGAAAATCATTTCAATCTCATAATTATTCTTTATCTTGAAGGAATTCAAGAATATCCTCCTGGGTAAGTTGACAATCAGCTATTTTTTTAAAAAATACGAAAATCAGTAAATTTAACGCAAAAAAAGAAGAAAATTGTCGGTATATAATTATTACCATGACTAGGCATTCTGCTATGACTAATTTTCGTTTTAGACGGTATTTTGATTAATTTAGCGGAGAAATTAATTAATCTGCTTGTGTAGCAAGACTTTGGATGATATTGAGGAGATGTATTTTCTATTGACGAAAAAAAAAAGCAATAAGTCAGTTAATTTTTTTAATATGTTTCACAAATTGCTTATTTTGTTACCTGGTACGGGTACTCTTTCGTGCCAATTAAATCTATGTTTATTCTTCCATATTTTAAAATAATCAATTAATTCTAAAGATGATGGTCTTTTTTCAGGATCCTGATCCCAACATCTTTTCATTAATTCTATGTATTCAAACTCTGTACCTTCAACGATCCTTGGTCTTAATCCATGATGACAAATATTCAAGATAAGTTCAAAATCGTGAGGAACATTACTAAAAGCGGGAACGCCAGAAGTCATTTCCCACATTATTATACCAAAAGAATATATATCGGCAGCTTTTGTATAGGGTTTACCATTTAACACTTCAGGAGCGATATAAGGAATTACACCATAAATACCAGATTTAGAAGGTTTATCAGCTGGACGACTTAAACCCAAATCACTTATATGAGCGTGCATATCAGTGGATAAAAGTAAGTTACCACTATGAAGATCACCGTGAAATAAATTACATTTATGTAAAGCAGAAAGTGATTTTGCTAAGTAATATAAATTGCCATATTTATCATTTGGATTATATTTTTTTATCATTAAATTGTCTCTTAAGTTTCCGAGTTTAACCTCGTTTAATACGACCATATAATTTAAAGTTTCCGGATCTTGAGTTATTCCATATAATTGAACCGAAAGTATTCTATCATTTTCAGCTGAATATACAAATTTCAAATAATTTTCCCACTAAAATAAATTATAATATAAAAATAAAATAAGATAATAGAAATAAATTACAATAAAATTAACGTTAAATCACTTACCTCTTCTAAAAAAGCGGGATTAATATTTTTGGAATTATTTAAACTTTTTAGTACTACGTTTATCTTACCGAACCTATTTTCATTACCATCAAGTGGTGATTTAACATCTTCAGCTTTTGCATTCTTACAATCTTCATCATCTATTGAATTAATATGTCTACACCATTGATTTCTTTCGTTATTCCATTTTTCAATATATCCATCCAACCAAATAGCCTTATAAACGGTACTGAAACCACCACAAGCAAGAAATAATATATTCCTTAAACGATTATAAGGAATCCATTCTATAACTTCATTATAATTTCTTGCTTTTAATTGAGCATCCTGTATAAATTTGTCTATTAATTCATTTCCACTGGTCCATTTATCAAAATTTTCTTGAAATCGTTTTGAGTTACAATTTTGACACCAAAATATTCTAGTTTTTAATTTTCCACAACAGAACATAAAGACATTTTTTTTTTTTTAAAAAAAAAAAAAAAATTCTTAATTTATTTTTCAGTCACTTTTTTTATTTAACGCAATGCGACTAAATTTTTTAAAATATTATCGAATTAGCTTTATTATATTTTAATGAATTATAATATTTGTTTCACTAAATTATTTTTAATAAATTTGTGAAATCAAAAGTTTAAATAAACCGCTTCGTTACACGAATAAGCCATGTCTTGAAAATTATTTTTTTAATATATATAAATAATAAACAAATAAATAAATAAGGATAAATGAGTATACACTTTTATTCACGAGTATTAAAAGAGGTGTAGGTTTAGTGTTGTAAAATTAATTTTCAAGACTGCAAATATAACAAAATATTTAACTAAACAAACGACAAATAAAATAGATATTTTTAATTGGTTCCCAAGTACTTGAAGCATTAAAAGGTAAACATTTGTCATCTAGTGTTCAACATACTAATTAATTAAATTTTTAGTAAAAATTATAAAAATACTGTAATTATCAGCTATTAAAATAACATTAAATAACGTATACTGTAGTCCTTACGAATATTACTAAGAAATACAGTATTTACTCATTGTAAAACACCATGTCATGTTTTTCTTTACAACAAAATATGTGGAATTGTTTATTTATTTATTTTGGTATATTCATCACGGGTCGCAGTCATTTCTCCGACAATCATTTCACCGACAATTATCTCTCATCGGCGATCATCTCACCGACAAGAGAATTTCGGATAGGTGTATTAGGATTTTATAACTGTCGATCCTGTCAGTGAAATGATTGTCGGATGAACCAGACCCTTCAATTAAAATAAAGATAAACAATTTTAAGTTGAATAACATAATTTGGGAATACGTCTGTACATTTCAATGATCGTACAGAAAAACAAAAATAATCACAAAATTTCCTTAATTAGAAATACTATAAAGAGGATATTTATGTACAATGTATTACAATGTTTATGATAAATTACAAAAGAAACCCCTGTAAAAAAGTAAAAAAGTAAATTTACTATGATATCCCGACAAACAGAATCTCAACCTGACGATCACAATTCTGATCCTGAAAATTCAAAATCTCGACATTCATTATCCCGACATTTAATATCCTTATAAATAACAAAAAAATTCAAAAAATAATTTATTAAATTATAAAACAGATGATATTAGTAATAAAAGATGATATTTATATAATCAAAACAAAAAAAAAATCATATCTTTATATACAAAAACTTAAAAATTATTGGAACTTGTTGCGTAAACGAATGAAGAGAGTTGAGTAAACATAAGGTTGTGTTTCTCTATTGAACAATCTAGAGACGGTTGATGATTATCAATAACACATGATTTAGCATGAATTTTATTTTTTATTTTTTTTATAATCATGTATATACAACAATTATCGATGAAGGGGATTCTTTAAAGATAATAACGAAGAGGATAATGATTATAAATAGATAATTGTTTAAGAACATAAATTAGTAGTAATAGGATTAATTCGTCTGTTCTAACATGTGATAAATGCTTGCAATATAATTCTAATTATGAAGAAAAGAAAAATAATGAATTAATATAACAATTTTTGGTAAAATAATCCTATCTAATTTGTTTTACAAATATTATAAGTATTATTCAAACTTATATAAGGTTAGAAGTTTCTATATCAAAAAAAAATTTATTCCGAGTTCGTGGTTTGGATCACGTGATACAATACTGTATTTTTCATATAATCAAATAAATTGTCGCGTTACATAAATTACATCACTATTTATTTTTTCTAACAGCTAAACGATCAACAATCTCTCAATCTCTCACTTCAAATTTTTTATTAATACGAACTTTTCGATATGCAAAGTTTTAATGTAGAAACTAAACCACAGCAGTTCTCTATCCCTTTTCCTTATTTTTACGCTGTCGACACGAGTTTTTGGAGTTTAAGCGATTATATCGATTGGACTTGTAACAATCTGCGTATTTTACCACAATATAAGACGTGTTTGGACGATTTTTATGATTCGTTGAAGTGGATACATGAAAATATAGAAATCCCTTCGTATGTTCGTGAATGTGCAGGGAAACTTATAATCGATAAGGAGGTAAACGTCAAAGTAATAAGCTCTTAAAATGTTAATTATTATCTTGCTCACAGAATTTAATGTAAATTAGCTTCCCGAGACTAAAGAACTTATTCGAGAACTTCAAATACAATATAATGAGAGACATAGAGAATCATATGATTTTGAGGTTTGTTAATAATACTACACATTCTTGTTGATGATTTTTGTACAGCTCACGTTTCAGGTGTTATGTATAAAATAATTCATGGATTATATTCTCTATAATAGAGCGCGGTAAAAGATGAAAACGATCATTTAGATGATAAATCAATGGATGGTTTCGAATCATCACTTGATGAGCTCTACGAAGATACAATAATGGACAAAATGACTCTTAAAGAAGAAATTATGTTGCCATCATCAAAAGTGTATAATTTTTATAAGGTAAATTTTAAGGCAGTAATTGTAAATACATATTATTCAACAAACTCATTATATTATCTTTAAATTAGGATTCTTATAATTATATACTCTCTTCTGGTGTAGATGTTTTTGAAACTTTCCATAATTACCAAGCTAAAGTCTCTAAATCTCGTAAAATCATGACGTAAGTTTAGCTTGATCGTAAAATTAGTCCATTTATATAATTAAATATTTTTTCCTATAGGCCTGTATATTGGGGAATTTTAGACCTTACAAATGAAACCTTGAATGGTACGGATTTCACAGATAAGGATATAAAAGAATTGGCCCAGGATTTTGCAAACTGTATTAAGTGGAAAACCAAACCTGCCGAGAAAAATATTCAAGTGTATTTTGATAGCAATTGTAAAGAACTTACTGATGAAAATTGTGAAACATTAAAAAAGTTAGACACTGCTATTCAATATATAAAAATAAATACAAAGGATATGTTAACGGAAGAAGAATTAAGGATGGGTTTAATTTTCCCTTTATTTCGTGGTATCTTTACGTCTGTTCATATTGAAAATGTTTGGTAAGTAAATTTGTTATATTAGTTTACGGGTTATCGACGTTTGATATTGATACTTTTTTACATGTAGGGGAGAGGTCAAAGTGGATGCATTAAATACAAAAAGAGTCGATATGAGGAGTATTTTAATTAGAACATCAAATAAATTTGAAGCGGTTTATGGAAAGGTCGTAGGAGGACTAGAACCTATTGGTATTCCTACAATCCATGAAGAAAAACGTTTTCTTGATAAAGTAACACTTATGATCGTCATGCGAGATAGTCTCAACCGTCTACTAATGAAGTGTAAGCATGTTTTTGACGATCAACGTATGGATATCATCGTCTATGGTTGGCTCCAAGTTGGTATGTTTTATTTATATCAGATACTTGAGTGGCTGATGGTTTAATTAATTTTATATATTTAATAACGCAGGATTAAAACTAAACTTTTATGCGATGGATTGGAGAGGAAATGGTATGTACAGATTCGGTTTGATTGATCAATGTACCCTACCATTAAATAAAAATTACTGCAGCATGCTGGAGGATACTTACTGTATTCTTAAATCACTTGAGGTAAAACTATTTATTATTCTTTTGATAATCATAAATGCTTGCTTACTCATACCTATGGGATCTATTTAGAATAAATTGCTTGAAACCGAACAAGCGGTAAGAAATCTGTTTTCAAGTAATGTAAAGGGAAAATGTCGTCGTTTAGTTGCTGAAAATGATCCAAGGCTAAATTTAAATAAAGCATGATGTTGAGCATCAGAGGAAAGTTTTTGTGATGTAGTGAATTATTTGAATATAATATTATGCTTTCTATAGATTTATCAATGTAGATGTAAATACTTGTGAATTTTCCCTTTTTTTAATTATTATAATTAAACTTTAAATAATAACATTTAATTAAGCTAGTTTGTGACGACTGTGACGTATTGAGTTTTTTTTTTAATTGTGATTTAGTTGGTACTTTAAATAATGAAATAATGATAAAGATAGTATCGCAGAAATTGTTGCTGTAAATAGTGAAAAACTCATGTATCAAAATAATCCAAGATTCATTATTATTATTTCTTAAAAAAAAAGAATATAAAAGTGCGTTTCGATCATTTAATCTGTTAAGAAAAATTGTGTAACATCTAGATCTAATAAATAATGATCGATCTTTTTTGCAGAACACATTACACAATAAATCCAAATTTTATATGTTAATTATATTTTTTTAAAAAAAGACAATTAAATAGTTCAAACACAAGAAAAAAAATGTTATTTTCTAACATTAAGATCACGAATTCTGTTGATATGATGTTATGTTAAAAGAATAAAACGGTTATGATAATATTTTTATCAAGGTTTGTGATTGTTAATGATATCATGTAAAGATATATATTTTTTAACATAATTTTATTTTAATTTTATAAACATATTAAAGAATTTTTTAAAGACCGATATATTCAAGAAACTTTCAACGAATTTCCATCCTTTTTTTTAAAAAAAATTTCATTGTATACTAGGCATGATTATTTTAAATTAAATAATTTTTTATTTAAATTTTCCCGATTTAAAAGAATTAACTAAAACATGACGTACTTCACGTTTATTAGGTATACTTCAGTCTTAAATCCTTTCACCTTCTTTGTTTCATAATAGTCAGTTGATATTTCATGGCAGTTATATCTAATTTGTCGTCATTTACGGGAGAGTTTTACATCTTGCAACGAGGGAAAAAAATAAACAACGAGATTTACGGATTTTAATGGTATTATAATTATACAATGACTTTGAAGTTGCAATATTTACGAGGTAATCAAAGAATTTCGTAATCATAGAATAGCAAGTTTTGATTAAATATACTACAAAAAGCAGGAATGTGTCACTAATTAAAAATGTTTCTTGTTCTTGATTATAGAATTGAATAATATGATAACGATCAACTGTAATTACAATCATATGTAAGACATTTTATTTTATTCGTTGACCTTCTCAAAGTTTGATATAAAAAGCTGAAAAAGATTTGGGAGACGTGCAGGTGCAATGGTACTCGGAAATTGAAAGCTAAAGCTTCTAATTGTCAATTATGAATAAACTAGATTCCATGAAGGTCGAAATCCTTTAGATAATGAAACTTCAAAATCAATTAATAGGGTATTTCGAGTTCCTACAAAGATTTACGTACGCAAGGGATTTTTATTTTCATAACAGACCGTTCCATTGGCACATAACGAAACGTTGGTATCAATTACAATCTACTAAGAACATAAGAAATCGAAGACAACAGGAATCTTAAAGGTCGAACCAAAAGGAAAAAGTACGCGAAGAAAAGAGAAAAGGCAAAAGAAGTCAAAAGATGGGACACGAACCGTCTCATAAATTTAGTAATGGGAGACGTAAGGTGTCGTAATTAGTCACACGTTTTTTTCTTCTTGAGTAGATTTTTTTTTGAATCTTAATTTCTAATTTCTTCTTTGTTTTAATAAAGAAATAATAATAATAATAATAATGATAATAATAATAATAATAATAATATTTTATTCTATTATCTTTTTTTTTTTATTTATTCAAGTTTATTTATCTAATTCAAATGATTTCTTCATATTTTTTTTTTTATTAAAGACTATTGCTATTTTAAAGCTCTTTTGTGCAAAAAATTTCCGAAATTTTCGTAAAAAAATAAATGTATTGCTTAACTCTGTACATTAATTCGCAGTATAATATTGAATAATTCCCGTAATGAATAAGAAATATTCTTAATTATGTCATCCAAGCTTAAGAAGTTGGAGAGAATACTATTGATGAGAATTTTGATGTGATATTGAGATTTTTGAGCTTATGAAGAAGTAATTAAATTAAGGCATGATATTGATGAGTTTGGAAAAGAATCAGAATCTAAGAAAAATCACAAATTTCAAACCAGATGCATCCGGAAATTCTTAATGTACTGAATATCGCCCTCCTTTCTTGAATGGATTGGAGCTTGATACCTTCTTTCAAAAACATCAAATTGCATTAGAAGTGCAAGAGGCTCAGCATCGGTTTCATAGCACCAGCTGGTATTAGTAGTATAAGGATGTCAAAATCATTAATCGTGATCGGCAAAAAAGATGCATTTGTTTGGACATCAAAACCCGGAAATTGGTATTCCAGAAGGATACGAAAAATTAAGGAATTCGTTAATCAAGCATTCGATCTCGTAATATATGTAACTACGTTCAAATTGCAGATAAATATCGCAAAATTGGGCGTCCTGAACTTTATATTTTATTTTTTATCATTGTATTAATAAAGCGAATCGAAATGTTACTGTGGTAACAAATCTTTATACTTTTGAAATGGAAATTGATACTGATACATATAGTACATTATACAATTAATAAAAAAAAGCTAGTTTGATAATTTATTTTAATAGTAATTTCAATTTTCCAATTTTTTCAACAAATCTTTAATCCAACCTGCAAACACCACACTCGGTCCTAACAACGATAGGGCTGATGTTAACTCTATACGATAATGCCACATTACTCCAAGCCCTATACCAGAAAATAATAATGGCAATGATGTATAAGACATTTAATCCTTTTTCGCAAAATAGAACCAGTGCTGATTGGATAACATATCCGCCAATTTGTGGAATTAGGTGCTACGCCCACAAAATAGCTTTACCAAATGAATGAAACATTAAAAGTCATGTGACAATGATTGATCTACATCATCTGATGCGCAAAATCAATTAGTTATTTGAACTTTAATTTTTTTTAATAGAAGTAACATTAAAATTATAAAATCGGAATACAATTCTCGTGACAAAATTGTGAATAACTTGGGTTATACATAAGGTAGACGTAGAGGTTAGAACCGGTTTGATTTTTACTAACCGGTTTTAAACCAATTCGAAATGATATAATCGAATGTAAACCGGTTATATTTAAACCGGTTTAAACCGATTAATCGGTTATATTAAAAA